>CAEFZX010026937.1:0-87468 GCA_903066825.1 Alfaro cultratus
ATCTATCTATCTATCTATCTATCTATCTATCTATCTATCTATCTATCTATCTATCTATCTATCTATCTATCTATCTACCTAGAAATGGAGTATGAAAAAATATTTGTTTCCACACTTTTTACTCTATACTGTCTTAAAGTTTTATCCATCCATCCATCCATCCATCCATCCATCCATCCATGCATGCATGCATGCATGCATGCATGCAATCACTAAATTGCATAATAGATTAAAAACAAGCTCAAAAATGTTCTTTTTTTTTATTTTTTTATCTTTTTTCTCTTTTTACCAAAACCTGGACGACAGAAGTCTTGGTTCATTTGCCTTTTTTAAAGGAACAGTTTTGTTTACAGACACTTCATAATTGATTTTATTTGTTGCTTCTGTTGTTTTGTTGATTTACTTTGGATATTTCAAATGTCTTCCAGTTTCAGTGTTAAATGTTGATGAGAATTTAAAGTTTAATTATCATTGAGGATGTGTTCTTGCATTATTATGCCATGACCATTACATTACTTGAAAATGGTCGCAAAACAATATTATCATTTATCGCAATAACTTCTGGAAAAATTTATCGTCCAGCCAAATTTTTTACCATTACATGAGTAGGCCCATCCATCCATCAATAAATATTTTCCATGTGTTATGCATGTTTGAATTGAATTTTTTTTTTTTTTTAATAAATTTTTCTAAATAACATTTGTTGTGAAGTGGCTCTATATAAATAAATTGAATTGAATTAAAATTTGGCTCTGGAATAGTAGTTTTTAGGTTCTTTTTAGCCCTCCATCTTTACATTTAGTTGTTGAACACCAATCTTTAAACCACTGTGGTGGCGGCAATTATATTTCCACACGCGTGCTGAACTGCCACCTCGCCTGACTAATGGTGCTCCTCTGATTTCAGCTCAACCCCAGTGTCAGCTCATTCCAGCGGCGCTTCGTCAGCGAAATCAAGAGATGCGAGGAGATGGAGAGAATCCTGGGTAAGTCTCTGTGTACCTGGGATGTGGAAGCAGCCTGAGCATACAACCTTAACAAATAGTTATCTGTTTAGTGAGCAGGGAATTGCTGGCTGGCTGCATTTTGTATAATAGTGAGTGGTGCCTTATTTCTTCCTATAAGTGCTAATTTTCATAAAACACACAGGCTTCCTTTTGAGGGAAATCCAGAAGGCTAAAATTGCCGTGCCTCAAGAAGACGACAGTCCACTTGCTCCTCCACCCAGACAGGTCCTGGAGATCATGGTAAGTCTACAGAAGTGCTTGTTTATACATTTAAGGTCATAATGTTAATTATATTTAGTTTCCTGCTGTGACTGAAAATATTCAGATTTTTGTGGCTTCAGCCTCAGATTTAGCCTGGCCTCTGAAATTCATCTAAACACGACAAAAGCATACTGGTTTCTGTCAGTAACTGCGGAATCTCCTCTGGAAGTTTTTCAGCTCTTCAACCCCTAATTAGGTTTGTTACCAATTATTCATTTTTTTTCTTAAAACTGCTCTTTTTCAATGCCAGCAGCGGAAAATTCACTTAATCTCACAATTTTCCACCTTGTGACAATTGTTTCCACTTTTAGGAGTAGAAGGTAGCGCCTTTGAATGCCCAGGATTATTATTTTTTTGAAGGAATGACGAGCAAAAAAAAATTGCTCAGTGTTAAATGTTGATTAGAATGCACCAGCATAGTCTTGCTTTTTTTCGGTTGAGTCTGGAAAACAACAAGACATTAAGAAATAATGAGTTTTAAGAAAATGTAATTAACTTCATAATTAATAAGACAGCAGATAGTTATTACGACATAGTTATTAGTAATGAGTGTTGTTTGGTTAAATACAGACCCAAATTATTAGGGAATTCTAGGAAATGTAGCTGAGGAGATAAAGAAATAATATATTAATTTAACCTTGCTTAAGATGTGGATCTCTTCTGGAGATTTAGAGATCACCTACAAACCTCTTTATAGTCACAGAGGTTTAGGCCTGAATTGTAGACAAATTACTAATTCACAAATTCATGTCCCATTTGATATGAACATGGTATTGTGCTGCTGAATGTTAAGTGAAGCTGGCATTCTCTCTCTTCCATGCAGGAGCAGCTTCAGAGGCTGGAGATGGAGCTCAGCGAGGTGGCGAAGAACAAAGACAAGCTTCAGAGGAACCTGCTGGAGCTCACAGAATACACACACATGCTGAAGATCACCCGGACCTTCATACACAGCCGCTCCAGAGTGAGTCTCATTCTAATTCAACCACTTGTATCTCCTTTTCTGATTAATAACACATCTCTGGCATTGTGTGGTTAATTTAAGCTATGATTAATATGTGGCAATAACCGTCTAAGGTTAGCATGTTCTTGTTTAAATCTAGCATGAAGCTCTTGGTCCCCAGTATGAAGAGTTCCCCACCATGGAGACAGATTCGGCTACAGGAAGTACTGGCATGCAGAGACTTGGAGCTAAGCTGGGGTGAGCTACACCACCAAATGTTTGCTTCACTGGTATGAGATTCTAAATGTGTGTGGTATATACACAAAGGTTTCAACCTAAATGCAAAATGTATTCCACTAACTTATTTTTCTGCGACAAAAAAATCTGGCACAACACATTAATTATTAAAGTATTTAAGTTATAAATATGAATTTATTGCAACTTGTAAGTCAAGTCAAGTTTATTTGTGTAGCACATTCAGCAACAAAGCAGTTCTAAGTGCTTTACATCCTAAAAAACATAATTCAGTCACCAATTATGAAACAAGCAATCATTATTACATTTTGTCAAATAGCATAATCAAAACTATCACTTACTACTAGTCAAAGGTAGCTCTAAACAGCTCTGTTTTGCAGTTTTCTGAAAGTTTGCTCCAGATCAGAGGAGCATAAAAACTGAATGTTGCTTCTTGTAGCTTACCATTTTTAATATATTGCATGTCCTTGAAATATTTCCAGACAAATTTTACAGTCACCTTCCTTCAACCAATCGACTTACTGCTCCATGGACTAGCATTAAGCTCTAGTCTCTCCAGCGCTTTCTCTTGCATCTCATAAAACCTTAATAACGCTAACTGATCCATGCCTAGCCGCAGCTCTAGATGCCATAATGTGGTTGGAAAACACGTCGTGGACCTAATCTGATCTCTCCTGGGTTCAGCTTTATTTCAGGACTCATCCAGCGGGTGAAGGTGGAGGCCTTTGAGCGCATGCTGTGGAGAGTGTGTAAAGGCTACACGATCCTGAGCTACACAGAAGTGGACGAGAGCCTCGCCGACTTCGACACTGTGAGACAAGCCTTAGAAAAGTAACTTTTTGTGCTTTGTGTCTGCTTCTCCGGTTGATATTTTAAGGCTGTTGAATTGTGTGATTTCAGGGGGAAATAAGCAAAAGCGTTGTGTTTCTCATCTCCTTTTGGGGAGATCAAATTGGACATAAAGTTCAAAAAATCTGCGACTGGTATGTAAACATTTGTTGTCTGTGTTCTACCTTTTTAGTCGCTCATTCATTCTTCTTCATCATCAGCATCTGTCCTTGTCACTCCTAGTTACCACTGCCACTTATATCCGCATCCTGAGAATGACGAGGAACGTGCAGACGTGCTGGACAGCTTACGAACACGGATCCAGGACCTCAACAACGTAGGATCAAACGTCTCTGGAGAGGACAGTGAGCATGTGGAACATCCTAATAACTGTTGTCTCCTGCAGGTGCTTCATCGCACCGATGACTACTTGAAGCAAGTTCTGCAGAAAGCTGCTGAGTCAGCCTACACCTGGGTTGTGCAGGTGAAAAAGATGAAGGCTATCTATCACATCCTCAGCCTGTGCAGCTTTGACGTTACCAACAAGTGTCTGATTGCTGAGGTTTGGTGTCCCGTCATTGACTTGGCAAACCTGAGAGGGGCGCTAGAAAAGGGTTCGGTGAGTCCAACCTGGAGCTAATTATTTATGAAAGCGAATAATATGACCATAGAAATATGATTGTTTTAAGACATTTCCTTTTCAAAAAATCAAAACTTTTAAATAGACTTCAAACTAAATTAGCAAATTTGTTTGACAGATCAAAATCACACAAAGCTTAAAAATTCAGACATGAAAAAGATACAATAATATTTAAACAAACATCTTGATGAAAACATGTTTGAATAAGAATATTTTCAGCTGCTTTTTAAGTGAGTTAAGACGTTTAAGACAATGAAAAAAGGAGCTTGTTAAACAGTCGAGGTTCAACAGCCTGGACAGACAGAGTGATCGCCTTGAGGAAAGTAAAACTCATTATTTAACATTAAATTCTTTTATGAACCTGAAACTAGTTAAAATACATTAAAAGTAGAACTAATGTGAGCTCTTATGTTTGTTAGTTAAGAGTCTCGCTGCAGAGTTTCTGACTGACTGAAGGTGATCAGGGTTTTTTTGTGAAAAGTCGAGCTCCGGATTGGAAACCAACTTTAGATTGGAAATATGTTTCAAATGGTAAAAACGAATTGTGTTATAGAGCAACCTAATACGGACACTAATTAGTCAAAAACAACCTGCAATTCTTTATTTTGGCACAAGGGCAGAATTCAAATGAATTTGCTACTTTTATTTAAATTTCTTAGAGTCACTGGAGATAAAACTGGAAGTAAAAAAATATGTTGGTGTCTCAAGTTTTAGTCTACAATCTTTAACTGAGGAAGCGTGTGGTGAGTTCAGTTGTGTTGTTTAATCTGCAGAGTGTCTACCACTGTTAATGACTGCCACAGCTCTCAGGTGAATATTATTGAATGACCCCTGAAGGAACTTTTGACCATTTTTAGAAGCATCTGGGCTGCTGGGCTGGAACCAGTTTTGGTGCCCAACCCAGTAAAGATTTAAAGTTTTCTTTAAGGTCTGACCTTTTATGATAGCAATATTTTCAGTTTTTAAAGACAAGAACACACAATAACAAAAGAAATGTCCTGAATGTTTTTTGATAAAAGTGGTAGTTTTGAATTTAACAAATAATTGTGTAATTATTAATAGCTGTAATTATTTGTCATATCTTCTAAACTTTTATCAAATTTGTAATAGGCTAAAACAAATTGCATTGAACTACTGTTTGTTTATGAATTCAAAGGCTAAAAATGGTAGAAGCTTTTAGTTTTGATGTGTTTAGTGAATCTTTAAATATCTAAGGAGATTGTCGATCGAAGGAAGAATTGTCTGATTCTAATCTTTCCCCGATTGTTTGCTGCATCTAACTGGAAACATGTCATCCCTTAGTTGATCATTACTCTAATCCAAGTTTTCAGTTTGGAACTCTTTGAGAATAACTGTGTTTATGAAAAAACAAAAACTGCCTTTATGTGTTTTAACTTCAGCCAAAGAAATGGGAGCAGTTTGTCTTTGGGACAGGTTGCTGTTAGGAACCACATTCCAAGATTAGGTTCTTTGATACATTTGGAAATCTTTTTATTAATATCAGTATGAGTCATAAACTTGAGATCAGAGCCAACCAGACACAATAACTATTTAGTTAAAATAAGATCAAAATAAGGAGAAAAAAAGCAGCCGAAGTCTAAAACATTCAGATAGCCTGGAGAACTGCTGATAAAGAGCACTTTAAAAGATTAAAAGCAAATCTGTGTGCTTGAAACTAAAATATAAAGAAGTAGGAACTGACATTTGGCAAAAATCAAATGGGCATTTGTAGCATTTTTTGTTTAGTAAAACCAACTAAACCCATAAATCAGTTTCTCTCAAAGGAGATGTTGTGGCAGATGTTTTCAGATAAAATGTGCCATTAAACACTTTATAAGAAGAGTTCCTCAGTTTCTTATTATTTGATTTTACAATCTGACGTTACCAAACCCGTAATATTCTCCCATTAATTTATTTTTAATCAGAGAAAAGGAGACGCCACCGTCCCCTCCTTTGTAAACCGCATCCCAAGCAGTGACACGCCGCCGACACTTTTAAGATCCAACAAGTTCACCACAGGCTTTCAGAGCATCGTGGAGGCTTATGGGGTGGGGGACTATCGCGAGGTAAGCCCAGGTAAGTCCTTGTTTTCCTGAGTGGCAGTGAAGTTAACCGCAATTTCCTCCCCGAAAAAATACTCATTACATTTGTGTTTTATTGTCAGCTCCTTACACCATCATCACATTCCCCTTCCTGTTTGCCGTGATGTTCGGGGATCTCGGCCATGGCGTGATAATGAGCCTCTTCGCCCTGTGGATGGTGCTGACGGAGAAAAATCAAAAGAAGAAGCGTTCTAGTAATGAGGTGGGAATAAATACTCACTTTTATCCTGAATAAAGCGTTGGTTGTAATTTTGTTTTTAATCAAGTTGATTTTTTATTATTTTACTTTTATGCTGATCCCAGATTTGGATGACGTTCTTCCATGGGCGTTACATCATCCTGATGATGGGACTTTTCTCCATCTACACCGGACTCATTTACAACGACTGTTTCTCCAAGTCTCTCAATATATTTGGCTCTGGATGGAGTGTGAAGGCTATGTTCACCAATCAGCAGTGGACGTAAGCATGACATTAAACGTTTTCATAAAAATCAGTGAGCAGTAGACTTAGTGTCTTAACAGATCCCTCATAACATGTTCACTTCTTTTACTTTGTAGCAACAAAACAGTCCAAACAAACGCTTTGCTCGCATTAGACCCAAATGTCAGTGGTGTTTTCAGTGGACCATATCCATTCGGCATTGATCCTGTGAGTAGATACGCTCAAAAGACACAGTCGGCTGCATGTCTTGAATACTCAGGTGCTATTTTCTTGTTTAATCAGATTTGGAACCTGGCTGTGAATCGTCTGTCCTTCCTCAACTCGTACAAGATGAAGATGTCAGTCATCATCGGCATCATTCACATGAGCTTTGGTGTGGTGCTGAGTGTCTTCAACCACTTGTAAGAGGCTTTTCACTTTTACATGCAATTATCTTAAACCTGTTTAATATTTAGAAGCTGGCATTCTCAAGATGCTGGTGAAGCAGAGCGGAAGCTGGTTGTAAAATCGATAACAGTCAAGAAAGTTGTGCAGAAAGAGATTTGCAAGATGATTTGAGTTTCAAGAAAAACTTTTTTGAAACTCATAAAATGATAACTGTCATCTTTGGTGTTACATAATGTCCATAATATTTATAATCCTCCTTTATGTCTACAACATGCCATTGCCTTCTCCTCCCTGCTGGCTAGTCTGGTTGTTTTTTTTAAATGGAAAGACACAAAACCTCCAACTTACAGTAATTGAATTAGCGATATGATGCAAAATATAAAATAAAATAATAAATCAGACACACCATGAATGCCTCTACTAATAAATTTCGTTTCTATTGACATGTTGAATGTATTGTGTATGTGAATATGTTCCCTGGTCTGGAGCTTTATTTATGTACATCATTTCTTAATCGTACAAAGAGATAATCTCACCACATATTCTGGTTTCTTGTTTCTGTGATAGATACACAAAGACAAAACAAACAGAGCTAAATGTAACTTAATGATTAAACAGTAAAAGGTAAAGTTAAATAAAGACAATTGTGCAACCAAATTTTAATGAAGTTTATGCTGGATTGATTAATTAGTTTCTGCTCTTTCCTGCTGTTGATTCATGTCCCTGTCGGTCCATCATTTCCCCGGTCTGACTTGTTTCTCCTGAGTCATACCCCTTCAACCTTTTTTCCATGTTAAAACCAAGGAAAGTTACATGAAAGGCCGACACAAAGTAGCACATACATTTGAGGTGGAAGGAAAACAATTCAGGATTTTCTGCAAACATACATTTGTAAATACAGCTTGCATTTTGTGTTTGACCTTTACTCTGAAATAAAATACAGTGCAGGTCATTTGTCTTCAAAAGTCATTTGATTTGTTGTGTGTTTTTTTATTTTATTTAATCAGTATAAATACAGCTTCCCCCTTAAAGTCTTAGAGGTTTGTTGGAGAAAATTGGTAAATAAACATAAATGTGGAGAGCAGGGAACACAGGAACAAAAACCCCTGACAGATTTTTATTATAATCATTATGAATATACAGTGAATATTGGCATCTCTTCACCACCGTACACCTCACAAGCGTATGGCCTTCTGCCAGAGCAGAGTGATGATTTGCAGTTCCCTCACATCTTTTTATACTCCTCAGAAAAATGTTGCCATATTGATTTTGTAACCCTTTGTCAAGCCTAATACTATGACTCATTTTTATGCCTTGTCCTCTCTTTTCAGGCATTTCGGACAGAAATTCAGTGTTTATCTGCTGTTTCTTCCCGAGCTGCTCTTCCTGATCTGTCTCTTTGGCTACCTGGTCTTCATGATTCTCTACAAGTGGTTGGCTTTTAGTGCACACAACTCCAGCCAGGCTCCCAGCATCCTCATCCACTTCATCAACATGTTTGTCATGCAGGGGAAGGATGTAACGCCTTTGTATCCGGGACAGGCATGTGCTGGCACCATCTACTCATCGAGTTTACTTATAATCTTTTATTGAAGCTTGAGTTTAATCTTGTTGGTCTCATTTCTCAGACTGGCCTGCAGGTCTTCCTTCTCCTGATTGCTGTGATGTGCGTTCCCGTGTTGCTGCTGGGGAAACCTCTTTACTTGTACTGGCAGCAGCGCGGCGGCAAAGGCCTGCGCAGACGCAGAGTAAGTCCAGTCAAAGACTTTGGGTTGTCTTAATTCAGCTCACAGGGGTTCATTGTAGTTTCTTGGCTCACCTCAGGGTTATGAGAGGGTGAGGCGTGTAAGTGAGGATGACGGCTCCATAACGTCCATTCATGAGGAGGATGAAGAGGAAGGATTTGATGAAGTGACCAGCAGAGAAGCTCCTCCTAAGCAGGTCAGAGAACAGTGACTCTTTTATTTTCCATCCGCTTCAACAAGTTAATGCTGTTTGCACATTAAGAAGGAGACAGTAGGACAACAGAACAAAAATCAGTTGTGGAGAAAATTTAATATCATCTGAATTTGTTAAATGGATCTAAAACTCTTGAGAACAGGAGGCTTAGATTATCTTAACTTGATTTGTATTCTAAAAATTAAGTTAATATCTCATGTACGGTTTTGCAGTTTGACTTTGCAGACGTGCTGCTGCATCAAGCCATCCACACCATAGAGTACTGCCTGGGCTGCATTTCCAACACTGCGTCTTACCTGCGCCTGTGGGCACTCAGCTTGGCTCACGCCCGTAAGTGCAACCAGAGATTAACAGAGTCCTCCCTTCACCTCTTTCCTTCTGCTGATTCTTTATTTTAAATCACTTCATTTCCACAGAGCTGTCAGAGGTACTGTGGGCCATGGTGATGCGTCTGGGTTTCAAGATCACCACAAAAGTCGGGGTGGTGTTTCTGGTCCCTGTGTTCGGCCTTTTCGCCATGCTCACTGTGTCGATCCTGCTGGTCATGGAAGGCTTATCAGCGTTCCTCCATGCTCTGCGACTTCACTGGTGAGTCTATGTTTAGTAAACAAGTACGTACATTAGGGCACTTTTCTGAAACTGTAACTATTTAATCACTAATTAGCATTGATAAGTTGCTGCTATATATCATTTATTTGAGTCAGGCACATAAATGAATAATCAAGATGCGGCGAAAAATTGGTGGGTAGCAAGAATCGACTGAGTTTCATCTTGGTCGACCCTTGCCCAACCGGTTGAAATGTCAACAATCCAATCTCATTCTGTCAGTCAGTGCATTATATTTAAGTGCTACAAGGTCTATGTAGAAGTTGTGTCATTGACCAGACTCAAAGATAGGCATTTTCAGGACAGATGAGATTTTTAATAAGGATATCAGAGGAAACACATCATTCTACGACATGTCCTGAAATATTTGAGAAATGAGAAAGACCATGATTTCAACAGAAAGGCTGAACAGAGTACAGCAAAGTTCTGGTTTATGTTTTTGAGCTTTCACAAAGATAAAACATTAAAAAATGTCTTTAAAATGTTGATTTTGTAAGCATTTTGTATGCATTTTAAAATGTGTTTAACAGCTCTGCTCCTAACAGATAATAAGGAGTGTTCACAGCAGGAAGGATAAAAATGATCCTGTTCTTATAGCTCATAGGGGTAGGCAAAATTGTGATCACCTAAAATCTGTATCAGTAGTTGAAATATTTTAAAACCAGGATTATGGAAATATGGAAATCTTCAACATTCTGATCTAATAAATAATGTAAGAAATGTGCCACAAAGCAAGAAGGAAGGGGAATGGTCAAATTTAGAGTAGGATATAAGGGTATGAGTAAAACATATAGCCACATATTGAGGAAACTACATTCTTACATAAGCAAATTGATAAAAGTGATATACAACAAAACCTATATACAGAAAAGTATATGGATGCAGAATCAACAACATGAGACTCCAAAACTCCAAAAATGAGACATAGAATTATGCTGAGAAGATCGATGATCAAATAGAGATGCAGAATGACTTTAAATTAATGTAAACAGAGAAAAAAAACATCAGAATCTGGACTAACAACATTACAAGATACCCGTAACAATTATTTTTCTTCATTATATGTCGTTGTTATTGAAGCTCATTTTCCTGCCCTTCAGAACGATAAAAGTTACTTGACACTTATTAGTTAGGAAAAGAGCATCGTTAATTAGTTTTTTAAATGATAAACTTAAATATTGTTGCATTTACATCATTTTATTTTATATAAATTTGACAGCCCTGAAAAGTCAGGTATGAACGTGTGTTGCTATGGATCAGCATGAAAAAAGAAAAAAAAAAACTGAATATTTGTATTTGCAGACATGAGTTCCTATCATATTTTCTATTTTAATCATCAAGCCATCTGATCATCTGACCGTAATCCAGTCATTTCTCCAGTGCTTAAAATCAAAGAAAACTTTGATATGGCAGATATGTAGAAACCATGAATGTTTATTCTGCCCACATTAAAGTGTTCTTGGTTGTTTTTCTGTTTGATCCCAGGGTGGAGTTTCAAAACAAATTCTACCATGGAACCGGTGTCAAATTCCTGCCCTTCGACTTCTCCCAGCTGCCCTCGGTTTTTGAGCAAGATGGCTTGCTTTAACCCTCCTAAAGCGGTGTTGGATCTGCGCTTCAGCAGACTTTACAACTGTGAAGGTTTTGTGAGCGTTGGAATGATTCATTCTGTGACAACAGCAAACCCTCAAGACTCTGAACTGAAACTCATTCTTGTAGCAACATTTATCACCTTGATGGGTTTTTAAATGCTATCGGCCCGTGCTGACTGCCTTACTATTCTACCCAGCACACCTCTGAAGAGATGGAGGTACAAAACAATGTTTCTTTCTGTTGACCTGGTCACTTTCTGGATGAGTTAATGCTCAGCACCTTCTGTCACCAGCTGAGTGATTTTTTAAAATGTATTTTATTTGCATTGTGCTGTGTAAAATGGCTTTGTATCCTTGGTATTTAAAGAGCTCAAGTCAAAACCATAAGCAGTGCCATAGAGATTGAGTAAAGGGGTGCCATTTTATCTTCTTCATGTAATAAAGGTAATGCTGCAGGCATCCATAGTCAGCAACACATTAAACATTTCAACCCTTTACTGAGATTTCTTTTACCATAAAGCACTTTGCAGAAATGATTGTACAATGTAAAGTTCTCACTACTGACTGTGATGATGCCAAATGAAAATAGTCACTTGTTGCTACTTGCATATTTACTTATTATTGCATTTATGATCCCTTGTTATTAAAAACATGATCCAAAAACACCATTAGAAACCATAGTTAGATCTTTCTTTGATTCTACAGTTTATTCCATTTGTTAATGATAATGATTCATGATATTTATCTAACTTACTGTCTGTACAAGAGTAATATTTTACCATTCTGATGCGTCAAATAAAGGTTTTGACAAAGGCAATTGAATCAGATGTTGGTTTTCATGGAAGAGAGAGGCATGTTATACCACAGACTGGTCTCCAGTCCATTACAGGGTAGCAGCAGCGTTATCTCAGAAAATCTCTCATTCAATATTTTTTGGGGAAAAAAAATATTTTTATATTTTTCTTTTACATAATTTCTAGTTCTACATATATTTCCACCTATGCTGTTTTTACTTTGTATTTAGCCTTTGGAAGAGATGTAGGCTCATAACATCACAGATTTTCTATATCCAACAGTTGGTATAAGTTGCTGGCACATAAATCGATCCTTTGTTTCACAACAGACACGTCTTTAGTGTTTGTATAAGTTATCTTAGAGCTGAACAGTTCTGAAAATAAAATCATCACTTTTAATGTGCGTGATATCTCAATTGCAGAGGATGTTACATTTGGTGGACAGTGATATTTCAACCTGCCACTCTTCTATTGATTTTTTGCTGCTTTATGTATCCATATCTGGAAATAGATCTTAAGGATCAAGAAATCTGGGTGTATTGATGGACTCAGACCTGAACCTTTGCCTTTATCTGATGAACATTCCCAGAATTAAGGTACTAATGTCCCAGCAAGATCTTGAGAAACTCATCCATGCCTTTATCTTTAGTCGAGTTGATTACGACAATGTTTTCACAGTTCTGCTTAAAAGGTAAATCAGACGCTGCTGCTCACATCCTCACTAAAACTAGAAAATAAAGCACATCACCCCAGTTCTAAAGTCGTCCTCCCTGTCGCTCAATAAAATACATGTTAGTCTATAAATTAAGAAATGGCTTCGCATCAAACTACAGAGGTTTTCTTGTTCAAGTCAACTCCACCACCAGAAAGAAACATGGAGAATCAGCGTTCAGTTGTGTTACACTAATGTGGAACAAGCTTCCAGAAAAGTACTGAAACTGTCACCAGTGTTTCCATGTAAAACACTGTCTTTTTGCTGAAATGTGCTCTACAAATAAACTTGCCTTGCCTAGAGCATCTATTTTGTACATCACAGCAGAAAGTACCATATGTCAAGCGCGTGCACAAACTCACACGCACGCGCGCATACACATACAGAGGGGGAGGGAGGGGGGAAATGTGAATCTATAGCTACAGTCCTGTAATAAGGACGTCATCTTGGTCTCCCTTCTCCAGCGTTCACTGGCTTTATCAGGAGTGCATTACAGTGCAGTATTTGTGGTTCAGCATTTCCTTCACATCTAAAAATACCAGGGTGACCATTTTTAAAGTAGGTCCGCGTCACTTCACAGGGACGCACAGAAACAACTGCAGGCTAACAACACACTACAGTCTGCGTGCTGCTGCTTGCTAGCTAAAGGTACAGCTGTTTACAACTACACCAGCTGCACCGTCTCTGAATCCCATCCCGCTGGAGGGACGCGGACAGCCTAGAGGGGACAGATGAACGAGCTGGTGAAGAGCTTGCCCTCCCCGACTCTCCCGGGGCTCCACCTGCCTTGTCTGGACACCCACAAGGGTTGGCTCTTCAAATGGACCAACTACCTGAAGGGCTACCAGCGGCGCTGGTTCGTCCTCAGCAACGGCCTGCTGTCCTACTACAGGTAACGGTTTCTAACGGTTAGGGCTCCACCCAATAGACACCGTGTTTCTTCAGTTAGAAAACGGAATGAAACGTAATAATAAAGACATCATCTTTACACCTTATTTGTAAAGATGATGTCATACAGTTTTTTGTGATTTTTTTGGGGGATGTAAAATCAAACTTTTAGTCTTTTCTGATTGTCCCAAAATACAAAAAAAGGAACTACTACCACAACTGGGGTGGCGTCCTTCCCAAAAACAATGCGTCTGTTTTTATTTTATGTAACTGGACAGTCAGAATATTATTTAAAATCTCAAATCACCAGGTGAAACACGTTTCATAGATTATTTACACACAGAATTATATCTTCAGCCAATGACAACATGACACCTAAGATTAAAAGTGAGTAAATATATTTATTTAGCAAAAACCACAAGTGCTTTATAATGTGCATAAGACAGAAGATGCATATAAAACATATAAAAACAGAAGCATATAAAATCTTACTCCATAAAACTAGTTGAAATCCAGATTTAACAAATGAGTCTTCAACTGCTTCTTAAAAGAATCAACTGAATGAAAAGTTGTAGGCAATGCATTATATGGTAAATCTCTAATTAAAGTCATCCAAACATACTGACATATTCAGATTCAGTTATAAATAAAGCCCAATTTGATAATATTTTCAATAATATAAGTTACTTGTAAGTTAGGTTATCCATCTAAGGAAGCATGTGGTGACTGTAAGAAGAAACCTCGTCCTTTTAACAGGAAGAAACCTCCAGCAGAACCAGTGTACATTTGCTGTGACTAAGTTGGTGTTGAGAGGACAGAACTTGTACGCAAAAAAGAAAACAGATCTGGAGTTCTTTCATTGGAAACAAAAAAAGTACACTGAGATAACAGCAGCAATAGCTCCATTTGTAGTTCCCTCAAGGAACGTGACATGGGTAATCGGGAAGGTGCCGAGCTAGTAATACTATCAAGACAACAGATAAGGTTTTAGAAATATGTCTGTTTTGCAGAGACAACTTTTATTTTTGTTCTTCTTTCACACAACTTTTATTAACATCTCGGTCTGGGTTGTTTTTCCATCAGGACTCAGGCAGAGATGGCGCACACTTGCAGAGGCACTATTCCCCTGGCAAAAGCTCACATCGAGGTGGGTGACACCTGTCACTTTGTGTTAACCAGCGGAGGCCGAACCTACCACCTGAAGGCCACATCTGAGGGGGAGTGTCAGAGATGGGTGTCAGCCCTGCAACAAGCAAAGGCTAATGCCACGCTCCTGGTGCATCACTCAGGTAAGACTAATGTTTTTTCCCTCTTTGATACATCTTCACCAATATATTGTGATCAAATTTAATCATTTTGGAAATATCATTGTATTATTTTTTTATTCTGTGTTAACTCAGACTGCCTGACCTATAAAACAGTCTTTTTAAAGAAGCAATACCTTTCTGATAACTAACCCACTTTCTCAGAAGCCTATATTTCAGCATTTGAAGTGTAATTTCAACATCTGAACATCAGAGGGCAGTGTTACCAAACTATCTGTGTCAAGGCCAATTAAAGGCAAAAGGATATTTCCTTTAAAATTTAGTTTTCTTTTGCTACCAACATAATTATTTGTCATATAATATTAGGATGAATGGGATAGGAATCAAATGAGCAAATACTGAATTTATTAACTCTTCCTTTGGAATACAAGAAAAATAAAAAAAAATCATGTAGATGTTCATCCACGCCTCCCCCTCCACTCTGCAGCCTATCTCCCACACTGTCTCCTTCAGTGTGGCAGTGAGTGCTGAATGAAATGACCTTCCTCTCCTGACTCCTCCTCCGGTAGCAGGAGGGGTAAAGAAAAAAAAAGAGGGAGAGGGAGAGAGAGAGGCATAGCAGGCATGTGTGAGAGGCTTTCATTGAAATATTTTCCACTCATGGACTATAACGAGATAGGAGTGCATCTGTTTCAATGAGTGTCGCCTTGTAAGTAAGATGTATTTTCTAAAATATATTCAGCAGAATAGGATTCCAGGTAGATCTTTTATGATTTTCATGTTTTTTTTGGGTTTATGATTCTTTTATTGTCCCACGAGTGTCTCATTGTAGAGTTCATTTAGTTTCACCATTGTGTGGGTAGAGACAGGTTGAATGGTGTCATAACGACAGTCCGTTTAAAAAGTAGGCTGTTAAATGCAGCAGTTGTACAAATCAATGCCTTAAGAGGTGCTTGTTAGCATTCTTCAGTGCTGTAGGAAAGGGTTGTACCTGCAAGATGCAAATCAATGTTTTACTTGAAGATTTTGTTTTTGTGTCAGTCATTAGAGCCTCATTTGTAAACCTAGTTTTGCATCCTATCTGAGGTCATAGACAGTTCAGAAATCACAATATGCTTTGTTTTTTGTTTTCAATTTTGAAAGCTCATTTTATCTGGCTCTACAGTAAGCAGGGGTGCAAATCCTGGTGCGTTTTGGTGAGGTGATTATAGATTACCCTTCCATAAGCAGCCGCAGGGCTCAGTCCCAGAGCAGATTAATTGGCTGAAAGGATCAGAACAGCAGTAATTAGGTGGAGCTCGCAGAACAAGTGAGGGACCTATTGTGTGATATCCGTCACATGGTAAGCACACATGAGCTTTGCATTCTAAATAGGTGTGTTGTGCTCTGCAAATGCACAGATTGATTCTCCTCCCACTCCATGTCTGTTATGACGCTCCCTTTATCACCTGTGGGTGTCTTCTTGTGATTTAACTATGAGTCACCATTTGCTCTCAGACTCTCCTGTGACTCCCATGTGGAAAAAGCAACCCGTTGCTGCACTCATCAGCCCTGTGTGTCATTCCCCTACACATCCATCACAGTTCTAGGACAAGCTTAATGGCTTTGCATCGCCATATGAACATGTTGGATGGCAGATGGCCTCGGAGAACTCGATTTCTTACCACCTTGAGCAACAGAAATCTGCTAGATGTGGGTCATGGAACCATTACAGCTTGAAGTATTTTTCACTCTCTTATTTTTAATCATTTTTCTCCAGGGACTTCACTAATCCAGTTTGTCCTGATTGTTGTTTTTTTATTTTCTTCCCCCTTTAATAGGGTTTGGTAGTTTGTCTCCATACTTTTGAACTCGTACACCGAACAATACTGGCCTAGATTCAAACTATGCACTTACGTGTCCTGGGATTTATCATGCACTGTTTTGTTTAGCAGAGAAAGTTTTGACCTAGAAACATTTTATTATGTTGTGTATATTTATAAGATGGATTATTTCAATGGCAGGAGTTGTCATACTTTTGCTCTCTTTTTAATAATCCAAGGCAAAAAAATAATATTTTTAAAGTAACCTAATCAGTGGTAATCTCAAATTTCTATATTTTAAGGAACAGGAGCAGCACTACATTAAATTATGGCAGATGTAAATCTTTAAGCTAAATTAAAAGCTGTTTTTATTCAGAAGTATGTGCCCCTCTTGCTCTTTTCTGCATTGTGTTACATAACTACCATAAACTAGTGTATTTTGGTGAGATTTTATGTGACAAACTAACTCAAGTTATTATAATTTGGCAGTGGAATAGATGCTGAAGATAGAAGTTTAAAAAAAAAAATTATGGATAAAAACTGAAGCGTTCATTTATATTCACTGCAAAATAGACCAAGAGGCTCCGTAAACATCAATGTCCCAGTCTGGTAATAGATTCTTGTTTGGCTTTTGTCTGATCCTGTTGAAAGGCGAACTTCCACCCCTGTCCTTTGCAGCCTCTTACAAGTTTTCTTCCAGGATTGTCAGTGTGATGTGTTCATTTTCCTCCAGACATAGAGGTCACAGTGTTGCTTGTCTACTAATTTTTGCCTATAAACATTTTTGGCTTTCATGAAAGAGTTAAACTGAAATTAAATTACACAAAAGTGGAGTCTGGTTACTAGTTAGGGGTATCCAAGAGACTAAATACAATGTAATAATTTTTTTTGAGTAAATAATCACAAAAAACACAATTTTATTTCCACTTGAAAATTATATGCCACTTTGTATGGATCTATCAGATGAAATCTAGATAAAACATTTTGAAGTTTGTGGTTGTAACGTGACAAAATATTCAAAAGTTCAAGGAGAATGAAGCACTCTATATTGTAAATATGCCTCGTAATGCTTAGTAATCAATCCAGTTTCCTTGAAACGCTCTGAAAGGACTAAAGACTCGCAGCTCGGCTCATGCCAGCCAGAGGAAGAGAGAGAGAAGAGAGGAGGAAAAGGGGTAATGCGTCATCCTTTTTTCTCCCTCTTCTTCTAAAAATAGCCTTGCCTCCTGATTGCATATGCCCACGTTTCCAAGGCAACAGTGTTCATCACAGCTTTCCGATATTTTGGAAGATGGGTTGTTTAGAGATCAGGGTGTGAAGTGCTATTATCCTTTCCCATCCGTTTCCCATTAACTCGTCTCATTCTATGTTTAGAGCATTTAAAACATCTTTTGTAAGTCTGTCTCGTGACAGACTGTGCTGTCTACTCCAATCTGCAATCTCATCATCATTAACACACAGATTGTTCAGACATATTTTGAATTTGTCAGTTTTTAAACTGCTACACTGGTGTCTCTGTGTGAAGACGACTCAGGAGATGAAACCCCTGTGCCTCAGGAGGACCGTGTCCTCACCCAAGGAGCGCTGCAGTCCCTGGCCACCAAGTTGGAGGATCTGAGCACCTGTAATGAGCTGATCGGAAAGCACGGCGCCGCTCTCCAGCGCTCCCTCAGCGAACTTGAAGACCTGCGTGGGCCCACCGAAGGCACGGACAAAGTGAAATCCGTTAATGAGCGAGCCACCCTCTTCCGCATCACCTCTAATGCTATGATCAATGTGAGTTCACACAGCTCATACCTCTGCTGGTGTAAAGGCTTAAAGACTAAACTGATTAGCTGCCTATGTCTCTTAGTGAGGGAGTGTAGCAAGGCCTTGGAGTTCGCCATGTGCTTTGATGTTTGTTGTGTTCACACCTCAGGCTTGTCGGGACTTTTTGGATGTGGCGGAATCTCACAGCCGGCGGTGGCAGAAGGCTCTGCACTATGAGAGAGAACAGCGCCACCATCTGGAGGAGACCATTGAACAGTTAGCCAAACAGCACAACAGCCTGGAGAGAGCTTGGAGGGAGAATCCCACCTCATATACAGGTGAGACATCACTGCCATTGCCACATAGATGAACATCTAGTACCTACAATATGCAAAGAAAAGTGTGTGTAAGAATACTGGCACTTAGCTGCTGGTTTGGTTTGAGAAAGAACACATTATTTTAGAAGAGTTAAATTACATTCAAGTCATCTAATTTGAATAAATCCTTAAAAATCTACCTGAAACATGAATAATCTTTATTCCATACTTAAAGAACTTGATTTTATATATTGCCACCCCTTAAATAAGAAGAATAATGTGACACTTTAGTAATGATCTAGTAAAGACAGCAACAGCATGGTTGAAAAAACGTGTTGGGAGATGTTGCAGCTGAACCTTATCATTTTAAACCTGAATTATCTATTCTGTGGAGGATTTAATCTCCCTTATTCAATTATCTTTAGTGTATTATAGGCGTTCATTCAATCAATTTGTTAAAAATGCATTTACATAATTACTTTCAACTAATTTGCAGGAACAAAAACAAAACCAAAGTTTAAATGTTTTCCCTCTCACTGGTCACACTTTTGTTTTTCTTGGTGGTTTAAGGTATTGAAAAGTTTTTATATTTTAACATGCTTTATGTTGAAGCTGATCAAACTATATTGATGTAAAAACTATCTTGTATAACATAGCAGCATGACTGCAATGCTTGGTTTTATGTTATTGAATGAGACACGTTTTGATAAAGCTCGACTTCTATCATATGTTAAAATCTAAAAATTACAACTCACTCATTTGATTATATTATTTCATCATTACTTTTGTTCTGTTTCAGATCAGAACAAAGTGAATGCCATTATATGTTCTGAGTAAAAAATCAAAATATCGACCATAATTATAAGTTCCAACTAAACATGCTGAGTCCTACTAAAGTTTATGACATAAATTGAATTATTTTCTTCAATATCACATGGAATCATGTGGATGTAATAGTGAAAACAGGGATGCTTTGTTATTATAGTTAAAAAGTGTTGTTTTCATAACTTTCTTTAGAGTATATTTCAATCATTTCCAGCAAGTTGAGATTTTAACTGTGGCCTAATTTAAATATACTGAAATCTGTGATCCTAAGTTTTGGTCCAGTCATCATCAATTTGCATAAATTATTTTTTCAAGCAGGAAAGAGTTGTAAAACCTGGAAGTCAGTTTATTAGTTGTAAAAACTTCTTTAAAACTGTACAAAAAAGCTGCACTTAAAACTGTTTTACTTTTGGCTGACTTCCCTGTCTATACAATTTAATTATGATAAAGCACAGATAATTCTAATAAGTTAAACTTACAGATAAATCAAACTAGTTAATATTTTTGTTTGTTTTTTTGCAGTACCCTGACACTGACCCTTACCAAGCTACACCAACTGTTTGATTAAATAAAGCCATTATTACTTACTATTTTATATGTTGCATGTCTACAGTCCTGTTAGCTTACAAATTAGAGCTCATGTTTTGACAACAAAATGTACTAACAGTCTCTATAATAAACAATTTTCGCAAAATACAAACTGACAATCCTTGGACATTGAAGCCTTTTATGCTAACCTGTCCCTCGTTTGCTCCTGCAGGTGTGGAGCGGTCTCAAGAGGGTGATGCGAGTGATGAAAATGAAGAAGCGGAGTTCTTTGATGCCATGGAGGACGCCCCTTCATTCATAACTGTGACTACCACTGGAAATATCCGACACAAGTAGGGAGCATCACGTTCAGTAGATACGCAATGATTTCAGCTAGAGCTGTGCTTTAGTTACAGTAACAGACCTTGACCTGCAGTCAGGTGACGTAGGTGAAGCAGAGCCTCAGCTGTTGTCATGAAGAATTAAAATCATGTTTGATTACACATGTGGTACACATGCTGATGTCTGCATAATATATTTAATGAATGTGTGTGACATATTTAGTCTTTCTGATAAACTATAAATGCACACTGAAATATGCTGGGTGAGGCATGAAGTATCATGCTGCACTGGTAGAGGGCAGTGCTGAGCCCCATAGGCACAATGGGCAACTGATGCTCTTCTTCTACACACTAAAAATACTGTAAATGATCAGGAAAAATACAAAATATACATTTAGAATTAAACCAATCCAAGGTGACTGTAATCATTGGTGATTATTTCCATTAAAGCAGCCACGTTTTTAAAAATGAAGGCAAACAAAGAAGATCTTTGACTGAGTGACTGAGAGATCTGTGAAGGAGGAAAGGCACATGGACTTTGTATACAAATATAAGTAAAATCATACATTTTATTTTATATAAAAAAGCCCAAAACAAGAAAAAATAATAGTAATTTTGACAGAATTTTTTTGTTTTTGTTCTTGCTACTATGTTGAACAGCATGCCATTGATTGGAGCATATTTAATAGCTGCTTAAACAATTAAATGTTCCAATTATGAAATATAATATTCTATTTTGAGTTTTGTTCTCACTGCATGTCACTGGCAACTAGTATTACCTTTATGTCCCACTGCCTTATTTTAGGCGCTCAGGCAGTAACCAGAGTATGATGAGTGGAGGAGTGCCCAATGACTGGACTCACAATGAGAGTGTAAGTCCAAACCATTTTAAGGCTGAATGTCAAATTTATCTGTCTTTATTTTAATGTGTAAAAGTATTTTTACCTTTTTAACTAGTTCACATTTCGTCATGTTATGAATGCAAATATCCATCTTCCCATCAACTCTGACTAGCTTTCTTGTTTTTGCTGAAGAAAACCGTTTCCACAGCTTGATGCTGCCACCATCATGTTTCACAACTACTTGTAGCATTTTGTATTTAGCCCAAAAAGATAAATATTGATGAGCACCTTCTAAAGCAAGTTTAATATGTATACTACATGGTTTATTGTGATCTGTAAACAGGAGCTCTTCTAGCTTTCTGTTGACAGTGGTCAAGAGTGCACAACTAATAAATTTCCTCTCAACAGATTCTGATACATTCTGTTACTTAATTTTACTTTTGAGTGTCATAGTAGAAGGGGCTGAATACAAATTTAAACCAAAGTTTTCAGATTTTTATTAGCTATAGTTAGCCTGCCCCTTCTCAATTATTCACTAATTCATGTTGGTTTGTCCCATAAAATCCAAATAAATATATTGAGGTTGACAAGGTTGTAAAAAAAATTCAAGAGGTTGTTCTTATGTAAAATATATATATTTTTTGTTATTTAAAGGACACCTCAGGCACAAACCAAATGCAGCTACGAAGAACAAGACGCAGTCGTATCCCTGACAAACCAAACTACTCCCTCAACTTGTGGAGCATCATGAAAAACTGTATCGGAAAGGACCTATCCAAGATTCCCATGCCTGTAAATCAAAATACTATTTTGCACATTTAAGAATTAGGAAGCAGGCTCTTCTTTTGATACTCTAGAGGTGAATTTCTTCTCTCCAGAAACAAATGACATGCCTTCTTGCAGGTAAACTTTAATGAGCCGCTGTCGATGCTGCAGCGTCTGACTGAGGATTTGGAGTACAGCGAGCTGCTGGACCGGGCGGCTCGCTGCGACTCGTCCCTGGAGCAGATGTGCCTCGTGGCTGCCTTTTCTGTCTCGTCCTACTCAACCACAGTCCATCGAACCGCCAAGCCCTTCAACCCTCTGCTGGGGGAGACTTACGAGCTGGACCGACTGGAGGAGTACGGCTATCGCTCCATCTCTGAGCAGGCGAGATATAAACACATCCATCCATCGTGATTTTCTGTCACTGCACACTTAGTTTATCCATCTGAGCATTCAAATGATGTAATAGCTCGACAGTTAATGGCTTTCACTGATGATACCGTTCAATCTCAGGTCAGCCATCATCCACCAGCTGCGGCCCACCATGTGGCGTCAGAGCGAGGATGGATTCTGTGGCAGCACATAACTATTGATAGCAAGTTTCGTGGGAAATACATTTCTGTCATGCCGTTAGGTAAGAAGCAGTTAGCAGCAAATAAAGCAGCACCTTCTATTTGCCCCAGTCTTGTAAAATGTTATAGAAAATGCACTGTGTTCTCTTGGCAAAAATATTAACAGACGGAATCTGTCACAGATTTCTTTAACAAACTGTTTTTCATTGATCTAGTTTAAAGATAATGCTCTTGTAATAGAAGTTTTTATATAAAGTTTTCCAAAGGAGCCAAAAAGATGATGTGTTAACAAACATTAGCCACATTTATTCTACAAAAAATCCAGACTGATTGTGTTTGGATGTTTTGGTCTTCACCACAGGTAACATTCACCTGCAGTTCCACTCAAGTGGAAACCATTACGTGTGGAGCAAAGTGACTTCCACGGTGCACAACATCATTGTAGGGAAACTTTGGATCGATCAGGTGGGTTTCAGCTTATAAATGACCGAAATCACAACTGAAGAGGTAAAGCAGAAGCTCTTCCGTATTATATCTGATGCATCTCTTCCTCTTCCTGTCCACATGTCAGTCTGGAGACATTGACATTGTGAACACCACCACAAAGGACACATGCCGTCTCAAATTCTCCCCATACAGCTACTTCTCCAGGGAAGTTCCACGAAAAGTACGTTTCAGCTACAGATAAGGAGTTGCTAAACATGCAGTAGCCAGCAATGTTGATACAGAGCAGAAAATGCATCTAAACATGGTTCCTACATATTTTCCAAGTCAATATAAAACACTTTTCTACATTCTGCGTCGGGTCTTGAGTTCCAGGTGTAAGGAAAGAAGGACACCTCAGGCACAAACCAAAGATTGAAAGACCTCAAAGGAAGGAAAGAACAGCAAATAAAGGATTATTGGGATTGGTAATTGTGCAAAAAAGGTTTTTTTTATAAAAAGAGGAATGTTGCAGATGTTCCTCATATTAACGAGAGTCCTCTTTATATAACTGTCAGAGGCTTTTTCAGAGCCGCTGTAACAAAGACTGCTAACAAAAGATCTATTCTGCCCAAAACCATTAGCATCTACAACTATTTGAAGTACCTTGAATAATAGGACTTATTACGACATTTAATTTCCCTTTGGGATTGCAATTTGTTTTTTAAATTTAATTAAAGAGAGAGAGGAGAGACAAGGGATAAAAAAAAGAAAAAAGGAAAGTCAAGGAAGGAAGGAAGAAAAGACAAGAGTTGATTGATGGTACACTTGATATTTATCACAATGAGATACATATTTATTTTTTTCCCAGAAAAAAAAAAAAACACAGTGTACTTTTCCAGACTTTTAAGGAGTCTCGTGTACCCAGATCTTCTTTCTTCTCGTTCTCTAGGTGACCGGCGTGGTGGAAGACGGAGAGGGAACAGCCCATTACATCCTGTCAGGAACCTGGGATGACAAAATGGAAAGTGCAAAAATAGTGGAAAGCAGCCAGGGATGTGGAGGCTCTGAAGGCAAACAAAAAACTGTTTATCAGACTCTTCAACCCAAACTCCTGTGGAAAAAATACCCTCTCCCGTGGGTTTCTGAAATCTAAAACTTTGCTCCTAAATCTACATGACTGTATAAGCGCACATTTGAAGACTCTTCTTTTCTGCATCTCTTCTCAGAGACAATGCAGAGAACATGCACTATTTCTCCGCCCTGGCACTGACCTTGAACGAGCCGGAGGAGGGCGTCGCCCCAACCGACAGCCGTCTGCGACCGGACCAGCGGCTGATGGAGGCGGGCTTGTGGGACGAGGCGAACATCGAGAAGCAGCGGCTTGAGGACCATCAGAGGATAGAGAGGAAAAGAAGGGAGGCACAAGCTAACCAGGCCCTGGAGGAAGGTGAGTACTTAGTCCTAGGGCTGGGTTTATATGAGAAAAATCTAATATCCTGATGTATTTTTTGCTATACCACTATACACGATATATATCACGATATTCTTAAATGAGCTCCAATATTATTTTAAACTAGACTCCTTGCAGCATGATGTCACCCACGCAAGTTCCCGCCCCCATTTTCCTGCTAGACGTAAATGTAAGCTCACATAAAAAAGGATACAGTGTTTTGCTATGAACTGTCTGTACTATAACTAGATAACAAGGTGAGAAATAAGTTTTAACTAAGAAAAAAAATGGTGGTGGCATATGCTGTAGGGAGGCTTTTCTGGAGTAGGGACAGAGAAGTTAGTTAGTGATGAGGGATAAATGGATAAATAAAAAAAAGGTTTGGGACTGCAGGAGGAACCGTAGCTTTAAACATGCAGTCAGAGATACAGCAGAAGTTTAGATTGAGGTATATACATGCGTTGGAATGGCCCAGTCAAAGTATCAATTTATTTACTAAATTGATAAATAAAATTGAGAATCAAGCTTCTTACTTATTACAAATTACGGATTTTTATTACAGCTTTCTAGTGATAAAATAGTTCTAAGGGCTTTTAAAATCATGAACTTCACATTGACCTTGTGTTCACAAAATTAATATTTATATTTTGGAAGAAACAGCGATATCATTTTTTGAAAAAAATGCTTTCTCTTTCGTAAGGTTGTTTACCTTTGCTTTCAGGGCAAGACGTGGAAAGTTACCAGCCAGTGTGGTTTGAGAAGAGAACAGACGAAAACACTGGAGAAGCATCCTACATGTACAGAGGCGGCTACTGGGAAGCTAAAGAGAGACAAGACTGGAGTCACTGTCCTGAGATCTTCTAAGAATCTGGTAGTTTTTTTTGGTGGGGGGTTAGGTGGGCTTAGAAGAGCAGGTGGCAGTGGGTGAGATAGCTAACTCCTCTCAGCTTCTAAAGCCCAAAACCTCCAGCCTCTACTTCCTGTGTATATGTGTTCCCTCCCTGTTACAGCTGCTCTACCAGGATGCATGGCTTTGATTGGTATACGCTTCCATGCTCTGCAGAACTTTTTATGTGAGCAATTCAAGTTCTGTGTGCGAGTGTGCGTGGACTTTAGTTTATACAGAACCAATTTCAGCACAAAACACACCTAACTGAGTGTGCATGGACGATCCTGGGGGCGTGGAGCTCCCTGGGTGTACAAGCACCAAATATCCTGCTCTAATCAGAGATTGAGGATATCAGTCTTTGAAAGAGTGGTACAAAAGCCTTCTTCTGTGCTGTGAAGTTGTCTCAGCAGAGCATGATTTACTGATCCTTCACATTCTTTGTTGTTTTGTGCTAGAGGGTTTTTTCAAAATTGCACCACAGTATCCTGCAGCACAAGCTGAACCCAGAGTGGCCTCTAAAAACAATGTCCTTGTTTCATTGAGAGATGAGTGTCAGTTTAACACTTCTAAGCTAGTTCGCTTCAAACACAGATCAATGCAAAACCCCATAGACCATATATGACTGAACTAAAGGAGTTTTATTGAGTCCATGAAGAAATGAAAACTGCGGTGTTAGTGTAAATTAGTGATAATCTTAGATGTCAGAGTTGGCAAAGTGGAGATTTTTGTACATCTAACAGACTATAAGAGAAGAAGATTTAGATTTTTGACCCATTTGGGCATCTAATCTAATTTGAGGAATTTCCAATGCATTAGTCATTCCAGTAAAAGGCTAAACTATATACAGTAAGTGCTTCTGAAATGTCCCTGATTTGTACAAATCTACAATTTCACAGCAAAAGCTTGCATTTTTCGCCATCTGTCTACATATTATCCTCTACAAGTACAAATCTAATACAAATTTTAAAAAAAGAATTTCAAAACAAAATACACAGTTTATGAAAATATTCCAACCATTTCCTGAGAGCTCAGGTGGTTCATATCACTATCACGATTATTAAGCTTAATAAGATCACACAACTCAAGCAGACAAAAAGTTACAAGCTTTTAAAGCCCTAAAAAGCACAGACGGCTTTTAACTTTCTAGATGAAACTGCCCTATTAAACTTAATGATGAGGGAGAACATCATCATTAAGCTCAATTCATAATCAATATGATTTTTTTTTGCCTATATGATCTATAAATGAGTTGTTTTGTCAAGATGGATTGCTTTTGATGCTGAACTCTGTAAGGGGTTTAGTTGATAGGCAAATTGAAAATGAAAGCACTTTTGAAGAAACATTAAAGTCTGCTGTAATGTTTTTTAATAAAGCACATCATCTCAGATGAAGAGGAGCGGAATAATCTGATCTGATTAGACAGGATGTGAAGAGCCACTGTTCCTAACAGTGTGCACGCCGAAGGACAGATACTGAGCACCTTTTAACGAATGCCATCCCATCAAGGTTGCAACGTCTTTATATAGAACAAATGCAATAATTCATAGAGTAGTCTAAATCACGTTTGGCAAAACTGAAAGAGATGTGTGATGTTTCACCAGAGGTTACTTCTTTAGATTAGGTTATAGACAAGAATAATTAGTTCCTTTTTTTTCTATCAAATTCCAACCCTGGCCTGATTTATTAAATTGATAAGTGATTACCGTATTATTAAATCATAGTTAAATTAAAATTGTGTCAGAAATTAGAACTGGAAACTGGGAATCTCAACTCATTTGAGAGCCTTCTAGATTTTAGGGTAAATACTTTTTTCCAGCACTCACATTCTGCTTCCTGTCTACTACAAATTCTAATATTAGGTGAAAAAAATTATAATAATGTTAAACCTTCTTTTACCGCTGTCTCATTTGGTCTTTAGAGGAATATAAATTAGTCCCTTATACCTGAAAATATGTGAAGACTCAATTTTAGAAGTTTCTCTGATGCAGAAATCAGTTCATCCTTCAGGGTTGCACACAATGAGAACTTAAATTGGTGCTTAATGATAATTCCAGCCTTAATTAGAGCATGTAACAAAAGAGTAATCTATAGTAAGTCTGACCTAGAAACAGAAAAACATTTTATACAGATGTTTATTATGTTCAGACTTGTACAGAATGCATTCAGGTGATTGTTTTGGGTAACAAAGTTCAGTTTAGAATATTAATATGTTAACTATTTTCCCTATATAAAGTTTAAGAAATATTGAATTCATGACAGATATGTATATCATTTGTGTATATGTAAATATGATTTGTTTTTGTTCTTGTTGCTTTATTAAAATGTTAAATGTCAGCAATAATGCAATATGAACAGCTACTTAAGTACAAAAAAGCACTACTGTGTCAACTTAGAATAGATTTCCATTAGATGAGTGGTGGATTAGTTGCTAATATGGACATCCACAATAAATACCCTCCATATCTAATACTTCTGTGTATTTATACCTTACTGTGTACAATAATAGGGCATGGTTCACATATATGGCTATCCGGTTAGTTTTCACCAGTAATTAGTAACAATACGGTAGAAGTAGAAGCTCATCAGCTAAATCACTGTAAAATGTTTGACATTGCGTGGATATCTATGCTTAATCACTCTTTATCTTCTGGTTTTGAATAGTCGAAACCAAACACAGCTAATGAGATGTTGCAGAGACTGAATTATGAATGTAAGAGGATTAGATGCTGGATGTCATATTATTCTAAACAATGTATGAAATCATGTTCAAATAAAGCACAAGATCTTCTTGATCTGCTGTAACACTGTACAGAATCCAGAGGTTTTCATCGCAGCACACTCAGCAGCTATGCATGGTTTCAGAGTGCAAATGCACTTTTGTAGTGAGCAGTCTTCTAACCTTTCTCAGTGTGGATTGCCAATGAAACATGATGTAAATTCACCTTTTGTGCCCAATTACCTCAGAAAATTTCAATTTTCCAAATCAAATAAAAATTCTATGAAAGAAACTGTGACATGGTTCATTGTCAAATCTGTTTTTTTTTGTTTGTTTTTTTATCACAGTTAATAAGGAAAGTATAATTTTAATAGAGCAATGTTATTTAAATTACTTATATGTAATTCTTTATTTTAAGCATTTTAGATTGTGTCCTGTATGTTGAGGCAGTTGATAGTGATGCATTGTTTTGTGTATAATTTAATGTTACTTTTATTTTTTATAGGTATTGTATATGTATCTTCGCCTGTAATACTGACAAACATAATTCAATCCCTTTGTTTTACACTATATATTATACTGCAAGAGAAATTGATGCAGGACATGTTGCTTTAATTTTCTAAGTAGCTATATTTCTACAGGTGCTATTAAAAGGAAATTCTCAGGAGATGTGACTGATGGTTCCAGTGAGAAGTCCTAGGTCCATTTTATCATAAACTGGTCGGTATTGGGTGATTCCATCAAGATTTCAGACAGAGAAGTGAAAAAACTTTCATAGAAAGGGATAAATAATTCACTGACATGGCGCTTGCTCACTACACAAGACTCCACTGCTGAAGAAAAAGCATGCTGGAACATGTTAAAGTTTGCTGAATAACATTTGAGACAAGTGTGTAAAATACTAGAATAGAGCCTGGTCACAGAGACTGAAATCAAACTATTTGGATGTCGTAAAACACATTATATTTGAAAGTCACCCCCAAAACTCCATACCATCAGTGAATATGGAGGTGGGAACATGGTTCTGTGGAGCTGTTTTCCAGCAAACAGCCAAGATTCATATTATTGTACAAAGAATGAGTAGAAAAATGTACAGACAGTCTTAATAATCTGCTGTTTTATTAGAGTTAGGGGTTATACAGTTAGGGGTTAATCACATAACTCGTGATTTTATGGTTTGATCAGAGGCATGCAAGTAACTAGTTATAATCACCTGAGTAACTTCTTGGAAAAGATATACTTTCAGGAGTAGTTTTTCTACTATGTACTTTTTACTTTTACTTGAGTAATATTAAATATTGCTACTCTTACTTGAGTAAAATTTCTAAAAAATACAAATATATTTTAACCAAACATGTATGAGACAAATTAAGACACAGTAAAGTAAGACTTTTTATTTGGTTTTAATGTTATTTTCTATCTGCTGAGTACAGTGCACTATTGCCACTGGAAGAATTGTACCATGTTCTAACATAAACATACTACTGTAAGTATTGGTTTTACAAGTATTAAATCGAAAATATTTAATTTTGAAATGTTTCTTCTGCCTGAATTTGTGTTTTTGTGTCCTTTTTTCCCCTCATTTTAAACTTTAATATACCAGAATTTGCAGATTACTTTGTTTTTTGTCTTTTTGGTGATATGCGTTTGAAATATCAAATAAAACATGCTGATTAAGTACTCAAGAAGTACCAAAATACTTTCTTTACTTAGTTGAGTAATTTTTTTTGGATACGTTTCTCTTTCATTTGAGTAAAAATATTTTTGAAGTAGTGCTACTCTTATTGGAGTACAATATACTGTTCATACTATTTTGAGTTTCCAGCGCTTTACATAATTTTTTTAAAAAGTGGCATTGCCCTTTAAACAAACCATCCAATAAAACTGAAATGTGTCCCCCTGCTGGCTGATGCCTGATACTGCTGTTTCCGACTGGCGGAGCTTTGGAGATGCTGACGGTGCTCCAGGAACGAGGTAAAAGCAGAGACCATTTTATTGTGATAAAATGTGTTGAGAAAATGCTTTGATATTTACGCGAGACTAGAGAGCGCTAACATCGCGGGAAGTGAAGCAGGAGAAACTAAATGTTTTGAAGCGAACAACCTGCTGTTAGCTAACACAGCGGCAGGTTACTAGCTTAACATTGCCGCAAAACGTTTGTACCTGTCAAGTTACATAATGCTGCTCAATTCTGTGAACTAGCATGTTAGCATCACTGCTTTGTTGTTTTATGACCAAGTAGGACATTTTACTGCAACGGTTGTGACTGGAAACCGTCGCCGCATAGAGGCGTGAATGAAAGCATAACTTTAGCTGCGCTGACAGGAGTAACGAGCGAGCTCCTGTACATCATCTGGCTGAGGGGAACAGAACCAGACACTGGGGTAAGTTGCCTTTTAAAGGCAATAGGCAGCTAAAAATGTAACTCCTCACTATTTTCAAGCTTATTGTTAGAAGCAAAGTTGCGATTTTCGGAACAGTTACAGTCAATAAATATGTAAATTGTTGTCTATGTTTACAGCACTACTATATTCAGTGCATCATGCTCTCTGTTCGTGCCTGTGGCTTCATAACTGCATGTCAAGACAAAAACCAGTCCGCCGAGTCTCCCTCCTGGAGACGGTAGATTTATGGCAGGCCAATGTCACATATAATAAAGCTGAAGTTAGCTTCCGATTTGGGAAATGGCAAAATGGCAATTCCACTTAATTTGTCAATAGCTATAGTCTTTAATACGCTCAAATTCAGAAACTACGACACTTGCACTGTTCAAACCGGGACTAGATTACTCTAAGAGCTGAAACCTTAAGCCCAAGTTTGTGATTTGTGAAACCTTAATTAGATTTTGGTTTTGTTTGAAGAGACTTTGTATTGTAGTTTCTGAGGTGGAACACTTTTAGTGTGTTTCAGATGGAAAAGAAAGCACTAAAACAATCTGTTGTTTAACTTTTAGTAATTATGAGCAACAATTCATGCTCAAAAGTCCAGAATTAGATCAGTTCTGCAACGAAGAATGGGCGAAAATCATCACTTGATGATGTGACTACCAATTTCTTTGCAAAACCAGTTATTAGGTTTAGAGAGCAATAACTTTTTCCCATAGGATCAGTTTATGTTTCAGTTTTTCCTTTTGTAAATGAAATCATTTGAGAGCTTTATTTAGTATTTATTCCTATTGTCTAAAATAAAATGCAAATAAATGTTCACATCTCCATATTTCCAGAAAAGAAGTTCTTGAAGGCACCTAAATAAAACACACTTTTTTTGATTTTCTGAAAGTTTCATTTTAAATTTGGAGAATTGAATTTGGAATATCTACTGTGAAGATCTTGACTGACTCACTCTTTATATGACAAACCGACTTGCCATGGTACGTACTGTTTTCCAGCCCTCCCTCAACAGTTCAGTCCCCTCCTCCTTTCCCTTGTCTGTTTTCCTACTGAAGCATATGTCATCTTACAAACTCAGGGTGAGTTACACAACCCGGCTGTCATGCAAAATAGGAACACGTGTTTTTAGGCGTTGCTTGAAAACACATCTCTCACAGACAATACAGACTGGTTAACCGCTGCTGGGGAAACAGCTGCGTCTCAGAGGAAATATTTTTTTTAATATATTTTTATTTTTAGAATCTCCAGCTTGACAGCTTAATTTTTGTATTTATTTTTAAAATTTTTGTATCTATTTCTTTCTTTTGGAGATGAGAAGAACGAACTCAACATGTGCTTGCCTTACAGAGAGGACCATGCTACGAACATGATCAGCACCGATGGCTTCTCAAAATGCGAGGCGACTCTGCAAGCCAGAAGCCGGAGGAGGCCGCTTGCAGAGATGCTCCATCTGCTCTCAGCCGTCATCGTTTGGCTGGTGACCGGCACCACTATCTCCAGCCTCAACAAATGGATTTTCGCAGTTTACAACTTCAGGTACCCTCTGCTGCTGTCTGCGCTACATATGCTGACAGCAATCGTGGTGGACTACGGGCTGATCAAGCTGAGGGTGATCCGACATAGAGGGGCCGCCGATCAGGACCTGACTCCGAACGCTAAGTGTAAAGTGTTCCTGTTGAGTCTGACTTTCTGTGCCAGCATCGCCTTTGGAAACATCGGTCTGAACTATGTACAGCTGTCGTTTGCACAAATGATCTACACTACGACGCCGCTCTTTACTCTGGCCATCTCCTCTCTGATTCTGGGTAAGCAGCACCACATCATCAAATACACGGCCATGATGCCCATCTGCCTGGGAGCGTCCTTCAGCATCATGGGAGAAGTCCAGTTCGATCAGACCGGATGCTTCTTTGTGTTTGCAGCGACCATGTTGAGGGGTGTCAAGTCCATTCAGCAGAGTGAGTACAGTTTTGTTTTTTTTAACCCCATAAAACAATTAAAAGTACTTATTTTATTAAATAAGTGACCCAAGCGAGTTGCTTTCTGTACTTTTTGCACATGCCGGTGACTTCAGGGAACGTTTTTCCTCTGGATGCCACATCAGTTTGTGGAACAAGTTGATGATTCACACCACAGTCTAGACACACCCTCACATTAAGGTGCAATGGTACAGCAGGATGCTTTCTGGTTGCCTAGGGAACATAATATAAACATTACTGCACGTCTGTGAGTGAGTAGAGTCTGCTGACAGCCTAATCTCATGTTTCTAATGTTTGATGATCCAAAAATGGTCAGAAAAAAACAAACAATCTAGACTGTCATATTATACAAAATGTATAATGTGTTAGTCTAGATTGTTTTTTCTGATCGGGTTTGATGAACTTTGTTCAAGAAATTCTTTTGAACAAAAGTGCTGTGTTTCCAGAGAAGATTCAAGATTTTATCAAATGGGTAAAAACATTGTGACAACAAACTGAACTTTTTGTTTGAAAAGTTCACTGATGTCATGAGGACTAATTCTTGTTCTGATAATTATCTAATGTTTTGAACTCTTACTGAATCATTTGTTGCTTCGGCTAATTTAAAGCTGCCGGTTTCCTGTTTTGTATTGCACCACAGATGAGTGTTTGTTTGCAGCAGATTAATGGGCTGTAATGTCATTATGCTCGGCAACGTGAATCTTGTCTGAGAAGGCATGAGTTTAAAAACATGCAAGGAGGCTCAATGTTTTGCTACAAACATAGTCGGATCTTCAAGTTTCTAGGATGTATGAACTGCTAAATCAGAGTTTTGCACGGCCTCAAAATCTTACAATGAATAATCTAATTTTCAGTTATAAAAAGTCTTAAATGTATCCATCAAATATACTTTATACATCTGCTTGTTTAAGTGTGTTGATAGCATCTGTGGCTGCTGTGTGTGCATCATAATTCAGATATCCGTTTCTAAAAAAGCACAAGATAAAGCCAAGGAAACGCCACTCGCCCCCTTTAAATCAACAAAATGATTCTCCTCCAGTAGCTGACTTATTGTTGGCTGTTTTTGGATTTTAAATCAAGACATTGGTTAATAAAATGATCTTAAACTTGTTTAAATTATAACAAATGAAACAAAATGTTTCTGCACAAATACAAAAGGACAGCACTGTTTCTAACCTAATGTTTCACATCATGTCAGAATAAACATACAGTTTTAATGTCAGTTAGGACTACCAAAAATATTTTTATTTGTGAAATTCCTGTATTAACATAAAAAGATAATGTCATTATTACTTTCTTCTCAATTCAGAAGTTTACATGCATTTGGTAGAACTGTCTTTTAAGCTCTATAAGTTAAGTCAAATGCTTATTATTCTTTTATCAACTTTATTTTAGGACTTTTTAACCCATTTCTCCTGACAGAACTGCTGTAACCAAGTCTGGTTTCCAAGCTGCCTCTCTGGTGCTCAACTTCTCAGCTCAGTGCGTTTTTATGTCCTGTCCTTAAACTGTAACTAATTTTGTAGTTCATAGGGTCATTGTTCATTTGAAAGATCCAAGCTTTAACATCCTGACTCATATCTTAAGATTTTGTTTCATTATTTCATGTTTCATGTTTGTTCGAACCAGCGAATCACAGCATGACCCGTCCACTTCCATACTGAGGCTTGAAACTTTCCCCCTTTTTTCACCCAGTTGTAACAATGGTCATTATGGATGTAAACTTCAAGTTCAATTTCTTTACGACTCAGAATGTGTTTTGTTACAAAGTATACATGCAAACTGTAATCTGGTTTCATCTGATGGCTTTTTTTTTTCTTTCCGGACGGCTTTTCAGCCCTTGTTAGTTAAGAAAGACACACTCTAATCAACTTTTAAATTTGAAGAAAGTCATTGAAAATGATCTCTGACTTTTCAAGCTTTTAGCAAACAGATATAATTTTTCTCATGCTAACTTATTTGAAGCAGAAAATAGGGAGTCTCATTTCATATGAGTTGAAAAATGGTTTAATCTTCAGTTTTAGCTGAAAAAAATGCTAGCAGAGTTAACTTTTTATTTGTTTGGTCAATATAAATCATAATAAAATTGTAATAGTAATACATTTTTAGTTTTAAATGTAAGTTACTAAAACCTGTAGGAACCCTCTTCATATTGTGATCCTGGCATGGAAAGGGTTATCATACCCCTGAAAGCTTCGGTGACACATGTCACAAGACTGCGGAAATGTTCTTGTTTTCTTCATTAAGTTGAGTTAAGTCAGTGCTGGAAGGAACATTAAGTACTGCTGTTGTTTCTGGACCAGAAGTTGTAAACACAATCCAGCAAATCAAATGCTCTGCGATGTAGTCTCAGGTTTCAAGTAGCTATTTTCATCCTCCGGCCGGCTGCAACACTTTCCCCTCGGTATATTCCGTTTCTCTGTCCCACTTCAGGTCGAGTTCGTCTTTTTGTTTAAACGTCAAATTAACTTCTGATGACACTTCAGCAGTTTGTGAGCTGGAGGCAAGCTTTCAGTGAGATGGCTCTAGTTGTAACCTGTCAGAAATCTGCAATGTCAGCTTTATTTTGCCAGCCTGTAAAAAGAGAGAGAAAAAAAAGTACAGTTGGGAGAAAAATGTGTAGAAAAAATATCTGTATACAAACAGAAACAAACTATTTACAAAAAAACTAAAGTGTGCCTTTGTTGTTTCCACTAAGAGAGGAATACAGAGGAACATTTGTCCATGATGACTCAGAGATATGAAACATGGCTTTCAAAGAGGAGCTTTGCATAACGTCCAGCAATATCCCTTCTATCAACATGATTCTTGTTACAGTTCTTCATGATTTGACTATAAAAACAAAGTAAGCAGTTATGAAAGTCACCTAAACCAAAACATTCCCATAATACGTGTTGTAGAATAGCTGGGACAGGACATGGAGTGACTGGATAGAGTTTGACACAGGAAGTAAAAGTTTTTATTCGTGGACTAAAAGATCCCTACAATTTTTAACAAGAAACAAGTGTTTTCTGTCAAAAACTTTCTTAGTAATCTGTTTAAACACAGTAAGTAAAGCACAGTTTATGTACAGCAGGAACTTGAGAGTAGGCCTTCAGATGACATAAGCAAAAACTAGTTCCAAACATATTTTTATGAACAATCTGTTCTGAAAAAAGTGTAAGAATAGCTTTTACATCTGTGTGCTAAATGAAGCTATTGACCACAGAAATACATTTTAGTAATGGTCAAAAACTTCAACAAACACTCTCAAAATTCTTGTTGAAAGCATTTCCAAAAGAGTTAAAGCTCTTGTAGTTGCAAAGGTGGGTGAACATCATATAAAACCCTTTAGATTAAGAAGGGGATGTAACCCTAGTTCATATACGTGTGTGGAGTCAGACGGACAAATATTTTTAATTTCTTTCTCTTTTTTTTTTTTTAGGCATTTTACTTCAGGAGGAGAAGATCAACTCTGTCTTCCTTCTCTACTTGATGTCCATTCCCAGCTTCTGCATCCTGGCTGTGGCCGCTCTGGCCTTGGAAAACTGGGCCATGCTGGAGTCGCCACTGCATTACGACTGCCACCTGTGGGTCTTCATCCTGCTCAGCTGCCTGGGCTCGGTCATGTACAACCTGGCCAGCTGCTGCGTCATCACGCTCACCTCGGCTGTCACCCTGCATATCCTGGGCAACCTGAACGTAGTCGGCAACCTGCTGCTGTCTCAGCTGCTGTTCGGCAGCGAGCTGTCTGCTCTCAGCTGCGCCGGCGCCGTGCTGACGCTGTCCGGCATGCTCATCTATCAAAACTCCGAGTTCATCGTTAGCTACATGGACGCACGCAAGGCTAAGCTTGAAGGGACCGATTTTAAATCCGAGTCTGACGGGGATTTGGTTAAGGAGGAGGGGTTTGAGAAAAATTATCCACAAAGAGTGGATGGGAAAGAGAAAATGGACTGATCTGAAAGTATAAAGAAAATGAAGAAAAATAATTACTGGATACACTGTAATTTGTGTCATATAAGTGGCAGAACATTTCCTTCCTTCCCTGTGCCAACTCATTCATGTTCTTGACACAGAATTGGAGTCTGCATAGGAAAAAAAAACCACCATGACCCTTCATGGAAAAGGTTCAAATTAATTCCTCATCTAGCCTGTAGAGCTATATGCATGCATGAGCACACCGAACTGTTTGGTACCGCTGAAGTTACCGACTCTGTCTCTCACACTACTCCACTGTGAAAAGCATTGTCAGCTCCAGAGGGCTGTAATCAGGGTTCTCGGGGACGGTTAGTCAGGTTTGCAGAGACTCTGGAAGCACTTTGGCCCCGAATCCGATTAAACTCAAGTTTGTATGAAGAAGCTATATTTATGGTACTGTTGCCTTGTTCCGTTTTGGACAGGGGCTGAGGTTTTATGGCAGCTTTTTTGTTTTTGTTGTTGCGTAAAGCAGGAGCTGGGTGTTGTTGAGCTGAAACGTTCTGTGCAACGAGTCGCCTCTTTTCCACTGAAGCACATACTCACTAAGAGGCCGAAGCTGTGTGTTTTGTTCTCCACTATGAACCTTTCTGTAACTCCCCACTTGAAGCTCTACATTGTGTTCTCAAGAAGTCTCTGTTGGGTTAGTCCAATTATGAGCAGCACGTCGTCTTCCTCGCAGCGTACTTGGATAATTAGTGTCACGAGTTCTCTAAGGAGCGTCGCTCAACTTTAGCTCGTCTTCCTCCTGTGGAAAAGGTCAAGAAAAAAAGAATGATGTTTCTTTTAAACTATTCTTTTCACTAATGTTTTTTTTAGGGAGTTTGAAAAGAAAATAGATTTTTTTCATATGAGCGTCTCACCGAACATTGGCTGAAAATGCTGTAGGCTTTCTTCAAGTGTCATACAGTTAATACTAGTAAGCATTTGTCTCTTTCTAAGCTCTTCATTATGGGAAAGCATCCAGACTGCATGCAATCCACCCTAAATTCAGCATGTTTGGTATGCAAAATATTTACTTTATATTGTTTTACAAGCTGTGTCAGTGGCTCCTTGTTGCCGTTGTTGTTCAGAGTTTAAGATCCTACAAAGTAACTCCATGATATATTTATATATAAAAATAATCCCATCACAATTTCATCATGTTTTGCCTAAGAAAAAAAGACATTTTTATTGCCAGGGTGCCATTTCTAAATACATTTAACACAAGAATAATGAGGATAAAAAATGTAGGACCACTGTTTCTTTCCTAATTCAGTTTAAAAATTGTCTTTATTTATTTTAGATATGCAGTACATGTAATGATTCTGTACATTTAACAGATTTCCACTGGTTTCCCTGTATGTCTCAGCTGTTTAATAAGACACTGGAACTCAATATTCAGTCAATAATATTCAAAACTTTCAATATAATGTTGCATAAAAACTAATAAACTTACATATCAAGGACAAAATATGTTTTTATTAATATTATGTTAAATGGATAACAGTTTGGGGGAGGATGCTTGTGTTGCACTGACAGGTTGCAGTGTTTCTGCCTTTAAAGCCTATCGTTCATTTTGTACATATATGTTTTTGAGTGCAAAGCTTGTTGGATGTAAATAATTATTTTATTATATTTATGTATTTTGTAGCCCTTAATGGCTTGTTTAAACTCGACTGCTTAAAGAATGAACCATCTTTGCCTCATGCCTTATTTGGACATCCTGCAGATGAGGAAAAATAAATAAATCATGTGGACTGGAATAACAAATAAAGGAACTCAAGTCCCTCATCACTAATTTGGTGTGAATAAATTCTTCTGCTTTGTTTTAGGTAAAATTTCTGGAGTATTTTCACTCTTTGGCTTCAAAAAATAATAAATTGTGAAATATGGTTATTTCCTTACATTGCTTCATAAATTGATAGGTAAGTTGGATATGTAGCAAATGAGTTATCATTTAGTTAAAATTGATGCAAAAAAGAAAAATTAACATTTTTTATGTTGAAATTCACTACAGAATTGAAGTATATGAAATTGGGGGATTGAAGAAAGTCTGTAAGCATAGCTAGAGCTACAATAAAACAGCTTAGGTCACAGTGTACTCATGTTTAAGAGTGGCCTAGTCAAAGTCTGTACCTACCGCTAAATACAACTGACAGCCTGTGATGAGCATAAGAGCTTCCTGACTGAGCTAGTGAAAGTTGTAGTTATAGTTATAAAACTATAACTACAGTCATAGGTGTTTCTACTACTTTCTACTGACTCTGGTAGAGATAAATCCAAATGCAAACCACACTTTTAAGATTTGTATTTCTGAATAAAATAAAAACCAACCCATGCAGCTCATTTGTTTATTCTGTTTATTTGTAAAGGCAGGTATTGTGACTACTAGTTAAAGGTTAATTGCTTTACATAATGGCACACCAGAAGATGATCAGATAATTGTAGATTAGATATTTGAGTTGTGATTTTCTGACATGAATCAGCTGCAAGCTGCTTTAATATGTCATGATCTAATCTCCATACATGTTATTTGGATATTAAAGCCTGAAGTTCTGCCACTGTCTCACTTTGTGTGAAACCGAGATGGTTTCCAACCCCTGAGGTTTTCAGGAAAGCAAAGTCAGGCTGTCTGAAAGCAAAAAGTATTTTAGCAGTTCTGCGAGGTCAACACTAGATGGCGCAGTTTATCTGCTTCAGACCTACTAACCTGATGCCTGAATGTCCCTTAACTTTTAAACCACTAAACAATCTCTGCTGATGTTTTTATATTTTACCAGCGTTTCCCGGCAGATGTCCATGTTTGAATTCCAAATATGTGCTCTGTCCATCCGTCTAAAGATTCCTCCACTTCTGTAAACAAAGTTCCTGTTCAGCCTTTTGCCTGAATAAGGCAGTGCTCCTCACTTTTTGCCCCTGTTAACCCTTCACATCCCATACTGCTGCTGCACTCTGAAGATAAATTATAATAAAAACGATCCATGCAAAAACATTAAAACACTGATCTGAAGAGATTCTTGATATCTTTGGGATCACATCATCCTGGATCCTGAGACAAGAGAAGCAAAGATTCAGAGTGGAGGTGACAAAGATGGATGAGCTCAGAGTGTCCTCCTCCTTCTCCTTTATCCTATTTTGGGAGGTTCACATAAGCAATCTGAACTCTCTCTCCCCTGAATAAGCATCTTCATGAAACACTGAGATGTAAGTTGTGATCTTCTGCACAAGGTTTAACAGAGGAGAAGGAAAGCGAGACGGGAGTGTTGCATCCAAAACTCTGCCATCAGAGGAGCTGGTTTGCATCCTGATAACAGGTGAGTTACACCAGACACCTAACCACAATGATGTTCCTATTCAAATATTATTATTTTTTACATGCTCCCATGTTGTTCTCCTCTTTTTGTGACATCAAGCTTAAAATATTTAGTCAGACTCTCGACAAATTGTTTAGTTCTGCTATCAGATTGTTTTAGAAACCAGCTTCTTCCATAGCATTACTATATTTGTACATGTTGAAGGGTCTTGTTTAGTGCAGTTGCTCTGCTGCAATAAGAGGCGCTGCAGTTGGACTAATAATTTGTCACACAGCTGCTCATTTTTAAGCTGCTGTACATATTTCAGCTAGAAATGAATCTGGGCGTCCTGCTTTGTTTGCAACATTTCTTCCAAAACATAAAAAATATTTGAATTTGGGCAAGTTGGAATATTTTGGATTTCTCCTCTTTTATATGGCAGAAATGCGCTTTCAGTTTTGTTTTGTTTTTGTTCTTGTCACTAAGATATCCTTCAGAAATGTGTTTGTTTACATATTTGTTTTGTTATTTCGGCCAACCAGGTTCGCTAATAAGACATGGAGTCAAAAAATGAAGGGTCAACGCCGTTGACCAGTGAGAAATTGGCCTCTATTGAGGATGAAGATGTGCTCAACAAAATGGTGAGCCCATAAAAATAAATTACTCTACATTCATGCAAATACTGAGTCTCTGGCATTATTGGGAGACTATTATTACATTCTATCTTTATATCCTTTAACTAATGGCAACACTTGATTTTTCTTTGGGTAAACTTGAAAAAAATACACACAGTTATTTAGTGACTGTTTTCTGCTTGCAGCTGGACAGTGCAGCAGATTTTGAAGAGAGGCGGATGATTCGAGCTGCTTTGAGGGATCTGCTCAAGAAAAAGAGAGGTAAAAATCATACAAGCACAAATTAAAATCCACAAGGTTTATTGTTTATTTGTGTCCCTGCCAGCATTGTAAACCTAGATAAAAAAATTTTTAGCTCAGATTTAGATCCAAAGGTTTCCAAACTAGCTTCACCTACTTGGTGCATGAAGACAATCTGATGAGACTTCAGTGACATTTGAAACACTTAGAAACCTGATTTATTCAGCTTGTGGCCTTCAGTGAATGATGAAGGATAAAAGCCACAAGCTAAAACAAGTTGATCTCTTCATAGAGTTGGTTTACAGACCTTCTCCTATTGCAAGTTTCAAGTCTTGCCACAGATTCTCCTCTTAATTTAAGTCTGGACTTTGACTGGGCCCTTACAGCACATAAACATGCATTTATCTAAACTATCTCATTGTAAGTCTGGCTGTATGCTAAGAGTCATCGTACAGCTGGAAAAAGAAACTCCAACCCAGTCTCAAAGGGGATTTCTTTTCACTTTCTATTAACTTTGCCCTTCTCTTTGGGGAAAGAATGATCAATATTTATCCTGTTGGTCAAATTTCTCTCTAGATCCGAGGACCTTTGCAGCTCCTCTAGTGTTACCATGGACTTCAGCTGCTTCTTTGATTTATTTTCTCTCCCTGACTTGTCTGGTTTGCTCATTATGTTACTGTTGTCATCTAATGTTTTTTAACAAACCTCTGAAGGTCGTTGATAAGCTAGGATTTCATTTTGGGGTATGCACACCAGACTTTACTAAGTTCAACTTTTCCGATCAGATAAAAGGGAGCAGGAGCGCGGGGTGAGGCACCAAGACCTGAAACAGCAGGGCTTGAATAAAGGAGGGACGACGGGAGGAGCCGGTAGCGTCGGAAGAGCATCTATGAACCAGCAGCCATCGGTGAACAGTAAGTCTGACTCTCTGATGTCGCTGTTTTCTACTTTGCTTCATTGCTGAAAATGAATCTGTTGTGGTTACAGAGTCAGCAGGTCAGCCGTCATCCTCCACTTCAATCAGCAAGACCACAGGCAGGTGAGAGACATGAGAAATTAGATTATTTTTGCAACATAATTGTCAAAATATGGCACGTCTGCTTCCTCTTCTTTGAAAGTGAGATAATTAATGGCTGTTTTTCTGTCTCCTCCTCTGCAGGGCCGGTCCTGCTGCTGTCTCAGCCCAGAAATGTTCCTTTCCTGAACCACCCAACGCTAAAAATGTCAAACAAATGCTTCTGGACTGGTGCAGGGCCAAAACAGAGCCATATGAGGTAAACCTCCATCCAGCTAGCTTTTGCTCTGATTTATTGCCCATATGAACTGTGCACAGATCTGTCCCTGAAACCCATTTGGCCACGGCTCTTGAAAACCTAGAAACTCTCTCTTGCGTGCGGCTAAAACAGGGGGTAGACATCCAGAACTTCTCATCCAGTTGGAAAGACGGCATCGCCTTCTGCGCCCTGGTCCACCGATTCTACCCCGACGCGTTCGAATACTCCACCCTGAACCCCTACAAGCCCAGGGACAACTTCCAGCTGGCTTTCAGCACTGCAGAGTGAGCTCTCATCTCTTAAAGTCAAACGAGAATAAATGTAGTCTTCTGAGAGCGTATTGTCTGAGTTATCTGTGTTGACATCCTGTCCTCAGGAGGCTGGCAGGCTGCCCCCCTCTGCTGGATGCTGAGGACTTGGTGCGGATGAAGGAGCCCGACTGGAAGTGTGTGTACACGTACATCCAGGAGTTTTACCGCTGCCTGGTGGAGAAGGGCCTCGTCAAAACCAAGAAGCGGCCATAAGTCTCCGAGAGCCCATGAGTCACTGTGATCTTTCCAGATAAACACACTGAGAGAACTTGAGGTCAAAAGGATGACTTTGTGATCGTGTCCAGATAAATATTCACCATTCGATCAGAGCCATTTCACTGTGAACGAACGGTGACAAATGGTTGGTATTAGTTTGCAGGGAATTGTTGCTGTCTGTGTGATTTAAGAGAACAGCTGGTGCTTAGGGTCAGTTCATTCCTCTGAGATTACACATCTGCATTAATCCCACTGTGAGTCTGAGCATGACCTTCAGGATGATGATGATGATGATGATGATGATGCTGTCCAGGACTCGCTGCAGTATGTGCCTCAGTTAAATAAATACTTATTTCATTATGCAACTTGCTTTTTTCCCCTGCAAAAACAGTTAAGAAAAATAATATTTTTTCCATAAACTTTGGCATGAAATGTGTAGACTGCATTGTCCAAATGCTGAGGAATAAAAAGTGTAATCCCTACAGCTCAAAGTTATTTTCTTTATGTACATACAGTATATGCATACAGAAGAATATAAATTGTGCTTTCTGTAGAACTGTCTTGAATTTTTAGATTTTATTAACTGCTTTACCACTATTGAAAATTGCTCAAGGTTTTAAAATAGAACACACTATTAAATTTAATAATAATAATAATAATAATAATAATAATAATAATAATAATAATAATAATAATAATAATAAATCAAAGACATTATTAATTAAATTAATTATTAAGAAGTAATTAATTATTAAATCTGTTGTCCTCAGTTTTAGACAGTAAACATGAAGCATTTTAAAATATGCTTAGCCTGACAATTAAAATGTGTCTGTGATATTAAAATCTTGTTTTAACATTCTAGATTTCTCCAGATCATCTTTTATTCCTCAGAGCATTTAAAACATGGCTGTCCAATAAGCATACATTTGGTTGATGCAAAAAAAAAAAAAAAAAAAACATTTTTAAAAGTTTTTTTGGTGCAAGTTTTGATGAGGTGAGGCATTTAATAAATTTGAATTAAAGCCTTTCCCTTTTTGTTTTTGGGAGAATAATTTGGAGAATAATTTACAGATCCATTTTCCACAAAAATCAGACACTTTGTTTCATTAAAATATTTTGTGCATTGGGTTGCAGGTGAAATGTGATATAACCAAAGTATTCTAGCTGGAGAATATAAAACATTAGAAAACTGGAATCATTACATGCTCGTTACAATCTGAATACATCCATGTGGTGCGCTACTAATAAAAGAAATCCTGATCCCTCTCCAATTTATCAACGCATTTCATGCATGTGCAGAGATATTCCTACATAATATTAATCATTAACTTATATAAATGCAATTTTTGCCTCCACTTCCTCTGATCTTCATTTCTATTTTAAACAGTTTGAATTAAACTTGGCAAATGTTTGCACAGTTTTATAGATTATCAGCGCTGAAGTATTAAATTGCCATTTGGGGCATCTGAACAACAACCCCCAACAACATAAGTTGCCCTTGTGATTTGAACATAATGATGATCAATATGTTGCCAACCAACATATTGGAATACAACAGATTTTGTTTTAATGTTGCAGATTGTTGATCAAAAGGGCTCGTTTAAATACACTAGCTCACCCTGGTATATAAAAGTTCACACCGCTACTATATCCGAAGCAAGTAATCATAGTTTATTGATATGTTGATCGATGCTGCCTATCAGTGACGCACAGCTATCGGATTAATGCTTCACCCGCAGGACAGATGCGCTGTTATTCCTATCTGGCTGTACTTTGGCAGCTTTAAATTTCTCTGCCCTGTTCTGCCCGCCCCCAGCAGCCGTGGAGGGAGGGAGGAGGGAGGATGGAGAGGTGCAGCCGGGTCGGTGAGGTGGAGGTACAGCCGTGATGCTGCGACCAACCGCGCTGCACTCAGACAGCATGCAGGATCAAGGTGATGCAGTACGGATTCAGCGTTTTGTTTATGTGATTTGTTTTATCGGTGCAGCGCAAATGATCAACATGCAAAGGTTCGGGCGCACGACGCGTGACGGCTCTCTGTCCTGACTGAGCCGTGACGAGACGTCGGCTGTCCACGGAACCGACAGGTTCGACCTGCTGCGGGCTGCCTCCGGTCCATTAATCGATCCCGGCTTGTTGGTGACAGTCTGGTGTGTGCTACGCGAGAAAACCGAGATTCATGTTGTTATTCTCAGTTCCTTCATGATATCACCCTTGTGGTTCACCTTGGACTTAAAAATACGCACAAAAGGTAATATTTGATTTTATTCTCACTGCTCACTGTCCCAGTTTATGTTGTCTCACGTTTCCGTCGTCTTGTAACATAAACCTGCTGTTCAGACTTGCAGACTCATGGAATATTGGAATATTAAATAAGGCCGACTTCATGCTGGCCGTGAAAGTTTTGACTTTGAAAGTGAATCCAAACGTGTCTGATCACTATTAAGTCATTCTGCGATGTTAGGGCTGAGTTTCTCTGTTTGACGGAGAGACACATTTGCATGTGTTGAATAATTGAAGGGGAGGTGTATGATTTCTGTGTTGGGCTCACAGACAGTAAAATGGAGGTAGGTCTGCTGCCCTCCTTTAATGTAATCCATCCGCTTCCTTGTGACCTGCCTGTCTGACATGCTTTGAAGTGGACTATTATCAGCAGCACAGCTGTGTGTCCTAATGCAACTTTCACTTATGCAATCAGAAACTTAATACACTCCATCTATGAAGGGGTCAAGGATTAATGAGCATCACCAGGAAATTTAACTGCAGTTAAACAGGTAAGATTATTTTTATTTTTTTTTTGAAAAAGTTAGCTACAGCCCAGTTTTGCAGGGATATGGTCAGTAATCCATTACTGACAGAATATAGAATATGATGCAGTTTATTTTTCACAAAATTCAAACCCCTAAACTCTTGAACATCACATTTTGTCATGTTGCAGTAACTTTCCATGTATTTTAAATATGCTTGTTTATTCTTTGCTTAGATGACATTCAGTACAACCAATTTAATAAACAGAGTTTTGTTTTTAATATCAGAATAAACCCAACTGCTCTGCGAAGGCCTCAGAGGTTTGTTAAAACACGAGCAAACATCATCAAGTCTGTTGATGGATAAAGCTGGTTTAATTTTGCAGGTTTAATTGCAGTAAATTCCAGTTCTTTAAAGTAACAGCCCAAGAGTTTGTGAACATGTCTGCACAGCACACCTTTTTGGATTTGTGTTTGTAAAATCATTTTAAAACAATGCATCATTTAATTTCCACTTCCACTTTGTGATCATGTACTACTTCTGGTCCAGGGGTGTCAAACTCATTTTCATTTTGGACCATATCAGGATTATAAAGTTCTTCAATGGGCTGGTTGTGGCAGAGTTTTTGATGAAAGCACTTAAGAAACCATTAAAATATGAATGAATAGTCTCAACGAGTAACTCTTAAAGTCAAAGTATATTTAACATCTTTCCATATTGATGTAATTTTACAATATACAGATGAAAACTGCTTTGATTTCACTGGTAAAATATTATTTACACACATAAAGGTTTTATTAACAAGTCCCTTTAGATGAGAGGATCACATAAAAAGCAATGGCGGGCCAGGCTTGGCCCCCGGACCTTGAGTTTGACAACTTAATTTAAAAATTGATCCTGATATAATAATTTTCCATGATACTAACAGCAGGGACTTAAAAACTAACATTCTTTTCAATGCATTTTGAATGTTGCATGGCTTTTCTTTTTGAGAACTGCTCTGTGCATCCTGTTGCAGGCTGATGGATCACCTTCCACAGAAACAGCTCGGCTCAGACCCTTGTGGTCCCAGCATGCTGCCTGGACCCTGCGCAGTGATCAGAACAAGTCCAGCTTTACCTCCACAGCCCGCAGTCCCGGAGCCACGTCTACTCAATCCATCAGAGGGGCTCAAAACACAGTTAGGACCGGAGCTCACACAGGCGCCTACCAAAGGGACAAGCCGGATGCAGTCAGGGGAGGACCGACTCACTCCTCCACTGTCAATCATAAGTCGGCCCAGACCGACTGCTCTTAGAACTAGAACAGCCTCAAAACCAGCTAAAGTCCCACTGGAATCATCTAAGGAAATAGATTTGATCCCTGTTTGCATTCCGGCTCCTCACAGCGGTAACGCCTTGTCGCATTCCTCGTCAGAGCCCTCGTTCCTTCTGAGCAACCCCCAGAGCCCACAGCCTTACCTTAAACCAACTCTTAGCCCCAACCTGACCCCAAGCCTGAGTCACAAACCCAGTCTGAAGCCTCAGCCCCAGAAGACCGCCTCACCTGGGAGCGCAACTCAGAGCCAGACTCAGTCTGAGGGACCAGCAGGAGAAAACAATGACTTCAGGTAAGACCAGCAACACACATGCTGAGTCATTTCCATTGTTTTTCCTAATCCTTGCAGCAGGTGCCATCCTGCAAAGACCGTCTGGAAGGAAAACTGAAACGTGGTCCTCCGTGTCACAAGAGCCATAGGGGCCCGACAGTCACAGCTGCTTGGCTGATTTCCCACAGGCACTTTAGCTGAAGTCCTTGCTCATAAACAAAGACTGCTTGAAAAAACAGTTTAAACTCTCAGCAGCTCGTTTACACCAGCAGTAAATGTTGTCGATCTTTAGACAGAATGGTCCCAATGCAAACACAAATTTTACACCTGCAGGATTTCTTTACATGTGAAATAAGAAACTTCTTCAGTTGTGAACAGTCCATTCAGATCAACACAAAACAAAATACCATAAAATATTAATTAATATTATTTTTAACCAATTTGTTTGTTAAAAAAATATAAAATCCTGTGCTTACAATTACAGATATTGTATATATCATTTCTGGAAAAATGATATATACAATATATATGATGTCCAGTAAAATAAGCAAAACAAACCGAACACAAATAAAGAAATTTGTTGTATTTAGTCTGTCTTTAGAGATAAAGTAGTTTTTTATATATTTTTCAAACAACTATAAAGTATTAAGAGTATAAGAGCTGAATCAATCGGATTTTAACTTTATAACTTGAATGCAAATTTATTTCTTTATCCTGGCAAAAGTATTCACACCTTGCCTGGCCATATTAGTTCAAATCAGGGGTTTTAATGGCATAGAACGTAAGAGTGTTTTGAAATATTGAGTCACAGAAAGAGCTCCTTCAGCCCATTTGTTGTGTTTTTGTGCAAAATCTGCTTACAATTTCCACAACAGACTAACTGATGATCATCTTTTTTTGTCTTCATTTCCTATATACACATAAACATATATTTTCTATTTTTTCCAGGTAGGCTGAACAAGGCTCTGTGTGTTGGTTAAAGCGTGGGATGTTGTTTCATAACCTAAACCTGCTTCAAACTTCTCAGTGTCTTGATTCCTGACCTTCCTGCTGTGTTTCTCTGCCTTCACAGAACAGATGAATTCACAGTGAGATTTCATTACAAGAATGTGGAGTCCATTTGATAATTTGGTGGTTTCCGAATGAATCTTTTAACTTGCGTTGGATTTTATTTAGGGTTAAAAGGGGGTGAATAAAAATGCATGCCACAGGTTTTTATTTGCTACAAATTAAAGAAAGAAAACTATATTTTTTTCCTTTCCACTTCATATTTGCACGTTACTTTGTCTTGGTCTGTCACATAAAATCCTAATAAACTACATTTTAAGTTTGTGGTTTTAACGTGGCATTTAAAAAAAAATGCTGTGTGTACTTCTGCAATTAATTTTCAAGCTAATTTAATTTATCTCTGGATTTTTGTTTGCCAGTGGGAATTTTCATCAGTGCTGTACTCTTTTAATAACAGAATTATTAAATTACCATTCGAGAAAGCCAACAGAATTATATGTGCTGAAGTTGACATTTAAGTGTGAGCTTATTCAGCCACCCGTCTGTTCAATTCTATAAAATATTCAGCTCAATCCATTTTTTTCTGACTCTGGTAGTACTCAGCCATGTGGATACTCATACACACACAGACATGCTTAGCACTTAGTCATCAATGATGTTCGCTGAGGTGCTTAATTGTGTTTTTTTTTTTTTTTTTTACCTTATGCAGAAGCCCCGATGGAAGCTTTTCCTCTGAGGATTACATTGCAGCTCATATCCCATTTTCACCTACACAAAAGAATTTGAGTCTAATGCGGCGTTCCCTTTGCTCTTATCCGTTTGTCAGGGTGTACATCGTCACATGGAACGTGGGATCAGCCGTCCCACCAGATGACATCACTTCTCTGTTCGGACCAAATGTTTCAGATGGGAGCATTGACATGTTTATCATTGGGTAAGCGAGTGTTTGTGGACGACTCAGCAGTGCCAGAGCGACAGCAGTAGATGCCCACTCAGTCATCTGTGGTTCTCTCCCCCTACAGTCGCTGTCCTTTTTTTAAAAAAAATTAAAGTTTGGTTTTTGGTTGTTTTAAACATTTTCTTGCTTCTGTCACCATCCAGACTCCAGGAGGTTAACTCAATGATAAACAAGAGGCTGAAAGATGTTCTTTTTTCAGACCAGTGGAATGAGCTTTGCATGGACACGCTCAGTCCCTTCGGATATGTTTTAGTAGGTGCATCTACCATTCGCCACATCCTTCTTTGTCTGATTGTAAAAATGTGATGGAGTATTTTGTCACCTTCCTCATCCGTCCAGGTGGCATCACAGCGAATGCAAGGAGTGCTTCTGCTTGTTTTTTCCAAAATCTGCCATCTTCCATTCCTCAGAGGTGTGCAGACCCAGAGTACACGGACGGGACTCGGGGGATACTGGGTATGAACGCCGATGCGACCCTGCGCAAATTGGTTTGGGGTTAGAGTCAGAACTAGGTTGCGCACAGAAGTCGGGCCTGTGCTCCATCCTGCTGGCAGCTGCATGCACGTGTGGGTGAATATGTCAGTGTGTGACCTTCCCGTGCATGTTGATGTCAGCATCCCCCGCTGGCTGCTGCTGCTGGTGCAGTCACCTTCTCTTTGAGGTCAGTGCAGCAGCAGGCTGTCTGGCTCTCTGATGCTGTAGCTTGATGTCAAAAAAATAAATAAATAAAATAGAAGCACTTTGTCCCCCAGCACAGATCTGGTTGAAATACTCTGGTTGTCCTTTAGGTCTCTATTAAAATACACTCTCTTGTTATTTTAAAGGGGAATAAAGGTGGCGTGAGTGCAAGAATGACGGTGTTCGGCCACCCAGTGTGTTTTCTGAACTGTCACCTGCCGGCTCACATGAGGAACTTGGAGCAGCGGATGGAAGACTTTGAAAGCATCCTTCAGCAGCAGCAGTTCGAAGGCGGGACTGCTACTGGTGTCCTGGACCATGAGTGGGTGATTTTACTTATAAGTCATGCTTCTTCAGGTGGAATATTTACACAGCATACAGTTTCAATCATTAACTATATATTTGACCTTTCATCTATGGCTAAATTGGTAGTTCATTTGAATTACTTAGTTTCCTGGCAAGAACTTTCAAGAACAACCTACATTCCATTTGAAGAAATGTTTTAAAATAAAAAAAAAAAAAAGATTTTGTCTGACATAAGTTGTATGTAATAATAAGTAGGTGTCCTAACAAGGTATCGAAAACCTGACTTTGAGCTGGATGATTGAGGATTGAAGGATTAAAAATCAGGTCAGTGGAAGGACAAATGCCAATTGCAGTGATCTCAGCTAAATGTGATAAAGTATGCCAATCCAATTATTGTGTGGATAAAAAAAAATCCACATCCAGGTTCCAAAACAAAAGTAATTGCAATTGTTGGTTAAAAAAAGAGAAAAGTAATCAGAGTTGTTAAGCTGCTCATACCTGAGTAAAATAGATTAGCTAAAAAAATGATCAAAAAACAGAAATGACTAATAATACTTAAACAGTACATTTAATAGTTCAGTATTACTTAAAAAAGATCAATTACAAATCTGCTATTAGTGAAGTAGGGTGCTAAGGAGTTCTCATTACTTTATTTTTGCTTAGTGTTTTCAAAAAACAACAGTGAAAACAAAAGTTTACCCCCATTAAAAGCATTTAAAACTACTTGCAGCACCACTTTGAAAAGGAGTTTGGAGCGACTTTAATGTTTCTACAAAGTGAAGGTGCTGTGAATCATTGTTTTGTCAGTTTTGTTTTCCTCTCACCTACACACAGTTATATTGCAGCCAACTCTCCCACATGCTGAAGCTACACACATAACAAACAACTCAGGGGAGATTTAGGCGTCAGAATAATTAAACTCAAAGGAATAAATGTCCAGGGTGGCATAATGAAATCATGCGTAATGAATAATACAAAAATAATTCACTACCCTGCCGGGCTATTCATACATTTAGCAAGCTACTTATTAGCACTCAGGAAACTTACATTTTCTTCGTCTGCAGTCAAACCATCAGTAGTTGATAAATGGCCGATTGGCCACAATTTCAGAATATAAAACACTGTCTACAGACATTACTGTTTTTATTTGGGTTAAGAAAAATGCTTATATTTTGAAAACTAACAAACACTAAGACAATGCAGGCAACAACTCTGGCTTTTAATTATTTACAACACAGTCTTGGGGAAGATGAAAATATTACTACAGCTTCAACACTTCATGTCACTGAACGAATTCAAAAATCCACTTAGTAACTGTTCGACTGAAGAGTTTAACTACTTTTGTTATACCACTCTTAAATTATTTTATGATGTGTTATTTGTATGCTCTTATGAGTTTTTATCTGGTTTTGTTCTTATATGGCTTTTAAGATGTATAAATTGTATGCAACGTTTTTATTTATTCTGTTCAATATACTGTGAAAAGGCCCTAATCTCCCTCAAAAACAGACTTAATTTAAGGGACTTTGTGACTTGTTTTTCAAATAAGAATTAGAAAAACAAAAATAAACTTGCATTCTGAGATATCATAAATTTAGAAAACACATACTTTAGTAAAACTAATATATTACATAATAATACAATACCATTATCTGTGATGCAAAGGTATTTCAAGACTATATTTTGTGTTTGCAGTGTTGTGTTTTGGTTTGGGGACCTAAATTTCCGTATTGAAGACTATGACATCCATGTGGTGAAATGTGCCATTGAAAGCAGCAAGCTGCCTCTTCTATGGGAACGGGATCAGGTGAAGTAACTTCATAATTTAAAAACAGAAGCATGGATTCTTCTGGTTGGGTTGTCTGTTGATTGCAGCCAGCAGAGGGAGATATAGCTCTAATTAAAGGAAATAGAGGGTCTGCAATTCTCCTTTTCTGTTTTTTCTCCAGCTCAACATGGCTAAAACCACAGAGTCCATCCTGGACGGCTTCATGGAGGGACCGCTCAAGTTCCCACCTACATATAAGTTTGATGTGGGAACCCACACATACGACACCAGGTCTGCTCATACAGTTTCTTTATCCAAAATAAACCCTTAATTAGATTTTTTTTTTTATCTCATTAAGAGATTTCAGAAAAATCTCTTAATGAGGTTGATTTTGAGTTTACGATGTGAAGAAAGATATGTAGGCAAATGTATCCAGTCAGAAGGAATAAATCAGAAAAAAATGTCTTAGAAGACTTAGCAAACCAGCAACTTACATAGGAATTTAAAAGAGCAATATGTCACTGCCTGTAACTCATTACAAGAAGTAGAGACTTGACTTTTGACAAAAACTGTAATTCTCAACACTAAGACTTTGGTTGGATTCAGGTAGATGTTGCAATTCCTGCTCCAATTCTGACCAGCATTGTTACTCTGGTGCCAACAGACGTCAGCGATCTTATTTCTCCAAACATGTTCTGTCAATGTTTAGAGTCATTTAGTGATTGTGCAAGTCTTTTCTACCCATAATCAGTCCATATTTTACTAGAGTCCATATTTAGATCAAATTTTTTGTAAAGAAAGCAATCCCTTATTTGCCTAAAATAGTTTTGATTTTCCCATCCATCTATGTAAATTCCTCTTGGTTTTTTTCGCTTCAGAAAAGAACCTTTTAAAATTACTTATCCACTTTGAAACCCTAAATAAAGACTGATTTTGATTTAAGTCCCATATTCATTTTCTTCTCTGTAAAATATAATGTCTGCCCTTATATTTAAATACATCAGTGCTAAGAAGAGAAAACCCGCCTGGACAGACCGCATCCTGTGGCGCCTTCGTCGCACCGGTTCCCCCGTTCCTACCCACAATGCATCTTTGCAGCGGGGTCTGACTTCCTGGTTGGGCGGAGCCACTAAAGTGATACAGCATAAGTATCAAAGTCACATGGGCTTCACCATCAGTGACCACAAGCCTGTTTCCTCATTGTTCTCCCTGCAGGTCAGGCCACATCTCTTTTCAGCACAACATATTTTTGCGATTATAGTTTATGTATTTTAACCTTCGAATTATAGTTCCCATTCAGGGTGGATCTACCTCTAGTGGAGCTGCAGGTAAATAAGGAGTGGTCCAAAGCATCAGACGCCACAGTCAGGTTCACTGTTGCTTCAACATATCAGCGCAGTTCATGGGACTGGGTGGCAATATACAAAGTAGGTCATAGAGAAACTCTCATATCAAACGCTGACGCTTTTCTTCCAAGCATTGCCAACACATTTCTCACTGAACAGGCGAGATTCAGGCATCACAAGGATTATCAGGCGTACGTCTGGGCCAAAGGAGAGCATGCCACACAGGTTTGTTGAGGACTGCAGCTCCTAAAGATAACTTCCTTTAAAAGTTAAAGTTGACTCAGAGCTGACTGGGGTCATTTTCATAGGTGTCGTTCTCAGAAGAGGATCTGCCAAGAGACGACTGTGAATACATCCTGGGTTACTTCAGTAATATCATGAACAGCATCGTCAGTTTGTCTTCACCAGTTCAGGTAGCAAAGTTTTATCACATAAAATTACTGTTACGAGTTATGCAGTGTACAATTCAACTTTTTATTGTAAAAGAAAATCTATATGACGCAATATTTTATTGCCAAAACTACCATAAGATAAGTATAACTGAATTAGTTTTATTTATTCACCTTGTTTACCAGATCAAAGTTTTTAAGAATTTTTAATTTTCTCTTCTCTTTCTTTTCCATCAACACAATGGTCTTTCCTCTCTCCTCGAGATTTAGCATCTCAGTCACTAATATCTACGTTAGATGAAAATGAAAGCCAGTCTGAATGGCCACAAAGATCACTGCCAGACACACCCTGAAATGTTACAACCAGAAATTGCATCCAAGCAGTCTTTTACACTTGTGATGTTGCACATACTGGTATTGATGTTTTCATTCTATATATTCTGCAGCTCTTCTTCAGATCAAAGCTTATTCTTGTTAAAATATTTCAGTCAAAATCTAAATATAAGTCAAATAGTGGCCAGACTTAAGCTGTATTTTTAGACCGATGGGAGGCTCCAGTAGCAGCACTGTGGCTGATTAAAAGGCATTTACAGACACTTTCTACCCAAACTGACTGCTGAAAGCTTAAGCTATTTTGCAAAGAAGAACTGACAGATTATTTTTGTCTGGGGATGAGTAAAGCTTATAGAGACCTGAAACTGTAATTGCAGGTAATAGTGCCCAATATACAGGCATACTACATCTATTTTCTTTGTAAAAAATGTTGAAAAGACTGTATAATTTCCTTTACACTTCACAATTAAGAACTACCTTTTGAATCTATGACATAAGTTCTCATAAAATACACTGACGTTGTGACGAAATTCAAGGAGATTAAAACCTTTATTTCCTTTAACAATAACCTTCTCCTCAATCCTCCACCCTCCACAGATCAGGATGCCTGTTGTCAGCCCCACTGTGTGCCGCTCTGACAGCTCCAATGTCAGCTCTGAAGATGACAGCACCATGGTTCTGCTGGCTCCAAACTCCCGCAGTCCAAGCCCAAAAACTGGCAAAAGGCATCACCGTCATCGCCGTAGTCGCAGCCCAGCCATCCCCGCGATGTCCTCCAACCCCCTCCCTGCCTTGCAGGGCCTCAGCTTGTGTCCTCGCACCAAGGAGAGCCAATCACGAAGCCGCTCGCCATGCTCTGCTGCTAAGAAGGAGCGCTTGGTCTCCCCCGACACTGTGCCGTCCCCCACCATCAGCCCCCTCAGCCCTCGTAGCCCCGTGTCTCCGGGCAGCGGGGTGACAGCGCCGGAGGCCCTGATTGTAGCCATCTTAGGTGAACACAGTCCAGCTCAGGTCAGCCCCACAGGGGTCAAACAGATTGGGAAGCAAGTCGAAACAGACAAACGAAAGACTATAAAGAGGTAAAATAGGAAAAATGACATCCACACTATCACGATCTGACCTGAGGCAATCTGAGAGAAGCTGCACCTTTATCGACTCTCATGTAGTTTGCAAACATTCCACGTTGCAGCGTTGCAGTTTCCTGTTAGAGAACCTATCATCATCTCATACAACTCTGTGCTGAATGTATATCATTGAGTGAAAAATGTGAGCAAACTCTCTAAATGTTCTCATGAACTCAGAAGTGATGAATGTAAAACCAAAGTCTGGCTAAACCTGCAACAGAAATGACCAGCTATCACTGAAAGCAATATGGATCCATGCTTGGTTTCAAAATAAGGACTCTGAACCAGTATTGATGGTATTATCGTTCACATCTAAGACAGGACGTGTCTGTGTGAGTCAGAGTAGTGTAAGCTTAACTTATTCATTCAAGTGTCCAAAACGTGATGATTTTAGCTCTATACGACTTGATCCATGCAGACGTTTAGTTTCAGTGTGCAATTGGTACACAAAGCATTGTGTCACCTCAGTCTTAAATTGTAATCGCAAACCGATGCTCTTGTTGTTCTTAGCAACTGTGTGAACACAACCCCTGCTCCTCAGAGCTGGTTTCTGACACCCAGTGTTTCCCTTCCAGGACAGAATGTTGTTTGATTGTGCAAATAAAATGTGAACAAATAAACAATAACTAATCAAAATTATTTGATTCTCTCTCCTGATAGTACAATAACCATGTGTGCTTTTGCACACCCTAAACAGCAACATCTGTTCTGAAAAAAATGATAGATGTGCACAACTTTTTGACATATAAGCATCTTCTACTTTAAACGTATTCACTGTACCACTTTTATTTTGTAATGTTTTCTCAATTAACCTTATCCTCTTCCATAAAAAAAGAGAACGTTCTAGGTATAACCCTTAATCAGAACCAGTACCTCTGCATGCAGCTCCTTCTCTCCTCATGGATATTTTTGTTTTGCTGGAGTCGGAACACGCCCCTCAGCACCACATGGTCCAGCCGGGGCTCTGCATCAGTTGGCTGTAAGCAGTGGACAGTGGGAGTCCAATAAATACAGCTCCCTGCTCCACTGTCGTCCACTCAGCTGGCTGCAGCCTTGGTTGTGTGATAAACACAGGTGAAGGCTGCTGTTGGTGGTACAGTCTCCCCCAACCCCGGATCTCCAAACAGGACTCTGCTGCTAGCCTGCGTTAGCTTCAACAAAATGAACGGCCATCTGAACGGTTTCTACAGCGACTCTCTTTACGATGAAGACTGCTTCCTCTTCACCTCCGAGTCCGTCGGAGAAGGTCACCCTGGTAAGTTTTAATATGTGTGCAAAGCGCCGTCCATTTTACTGACCCAAATAATTAGCCTAGCATCCTGTTAGCTTCTCAAACAAGGTCATGTGGCTGATTGTTGTGAGCTTGTCTGCCCCGGATTATTGTCAAGCTCTGTATGCTAGTTGTTTTATGCGCAAAACAATGTTTTAAAAGTCTGAATTTGAAATAAAGATGAAGCAAAAATGACCGGGTTAAACAAAAATTGTGATTAAAAATGTGTTTGAGCAGAAAATGAGATAAATCTGGCTTTGTGAGCCGCTACATTGTTTCATTAAGCTAATAGCTAAACTATTAGGCAACTCTCAATGTGATTTTGCAGGAGCGAGTTTCACACAGTGTTCTTTAAGAAAGATTTGTAACATTTTTATGCTGGGAAGCTGTATTTTTAGACCGATTGGGAGGCTCCAGTAGCAGCCCTGTGGCTCAGTGTTGAAGCTAACATGTGTCAGGACCTTTGGTGCCTGTCAATCACATGTTGTCTCCAGTCTGTTTTCTGAGTTGTTTCATGACTTCAAAATGTTTCATCTAACTTTGATTTAGATCCAGGTCAACATCTATAAAACATGGACCGAGTACCTTGACTTTGAGTTGAGTGAAATGGTGGAAATAACTAAATGTAATATTGGTTTTTTCTGTTAGTTTTCTTAATTGTTACCATTCGGCTTCAAATCAGTCTAGTTTAAAAGCTGTTTCAGTACAAACTCAAAGAACTTATTTATTGCTTAAAATAAATAAAACATTCAGTAATAATGAAATTATTTTTTAAAAGTACAAATATGTTTGGATAAAACTGGTTCACACTAGTGTATGAAATATCTTCATCTTGTAAAAATGTGTATATGTTGGTGACTCCTATCTGTTTACTCACCTTTATCATTATGTATATTTTTTTTGTTTCTTGAAAAATGATTGAAATTGTGTTTATTGCTCACCACTTCTTTTACCCTAATTACAGATTCATAAACAGTTTTATTTGTTCAGTCATTTATTTAGATTTGAAAACAGAAAAATACTCTTTTATAACATTTCACAATTATTGGAAATCATTTGATTACAGTAATATTTGGTTAGATAAACATATGGTTTTATCTAACCAAATTATTATCGTTTCTCAAACATCTTTATATTTGGAATAAAATGGCCAATAAATTATGCACACTAATATTACAGTGATGTTAAAATTGTGATGAGCTTGAAACCATACATTTTAAACATTTCTACCTTAATTTCTTTTATGTTGGATTTATTCAGTCCAGTTTTTGCTTGTTTATTGTCAACACAGAACATACTGCATAGGATACAGTGGTATCAATGTTTTTAAACAAACAAGTGAAGCCAAATATTTAACAAATTGTTTTATGTCTAATCGAAAAGCTACAAATGTTGCTCAAATATTTGTTAGAATTATAATGTAATTATAAATATCATTTAGTATTTTAATTTTCTTGTGTAACAGAGAAAAACATCTAAACAAGCTCAATATTTAGACTAGAGTTTAGTATTTGACAGATGCTGCATCTGTTTCCTCTGAGAGTTTATAGAAAAAGGTAACATGATAATATTAATAAAGATATGGTTTTAAACATGCATTTTGTCAATGCAAGTGGTGGACCTGTTGTAGTTGTCGGCCTTCCTCTTTTAAAACACACCAGCTCTACTGCTAAGGATAATAGGCTTACCTCTACTTCTAAGTACTGGACAGACTATCTGCCCATCTGTGGGTGTAAAGAATCCAAATCAGTGGATATTTTTTATATGCAACATTGACTTTACATTTATGAATATTGGGTAAAATTACCTGCAACACATCCAAGCGTATTTGGATTCTTTCAGCTTAAATTTGCCACCAAAAATAAATCTTTGAAATGTTTCCAATTTCACACACAATGCAATGGTTGGTGTCACACAGATCTGATTGGATCTAGAGATGAGATGGTTCAGACTGGATTAGCTCATTCCTTTGCTAATCTATAGGTTCATTTTGTGTCCATGCTTTGCCTTTTTATATATCTGCCTGAAGTTTTAATTCTTTTATAGATGAATAACCACTGAACAATTTACTTTTAATTGTATATTCTGTGAGTTTTGCATGAAGCCTTTCCATTTCTTGTGGTTCTGGTCTTTGTTTGGACCAGTTGACTTTTATGTAAGATGACAGATCAAATAAAAATAACCCCAAGGGACTTTTCTGCTGGTAGATAACATTTATTGGAGTCACATAACCTCATTTTCTTGAAGTACAGAACTAGTAGATTATAGATAACTGCATTATATTGTCTAAAAGCAGAAAGTACACAGCATAACAGCTACCAGCTGATGCTGTTTTAGGTAAACAGCCTGATAAGGGACTGCTGCGTCATGTAAGAACAGATGCGATTATTGCGATGTATCCTGAGGTTTACTGGAGACCGGTTAATGCTTACATCAGGCTCATCTGATTTATATGTAAGTAATTAAATAGATCTGTCCCATTAAAATGGTTTGATTCATTAATAGTTTAATAAAGGTTAAAACACAGGGTCGCTTTCCTCAACAACCTAAAGCATTAAAACGAATTAAAGCGTTATTACAGAAAACATTGAGCTGAGACTTTCCATTTCCTGCAAATGTTCTTACTCTTTTCCTATTACGTTGTTCCTCCACAGATAAGATTTGTGACCAGATTAGTGATGCGGTGTTGGACGCTCACCTGAGACAAGATCCTGACGCCAAAGTAGCATGTGGTGAGTAACCATAAATGTTTTTCTTTAAGGGTGAACTATTAGATTTTCTTGAACAGGTTAGTATATGTTTATGGATAGAAAATGCATTAATTTCAGGGGTTTTCTGCACAAAATCATTCTTGTATAATTGGATTTTAGTCTTATAAATTCTGCCTGTTAATTGTTTTAGGACATCTTGTCACTTTAAATCCAAATAAGCTGCTGCTGGCCACGCTCCCCCCAACTCAGCGTTTGCATGTGAAACTGGCTGCAAACAGAATCACTGTTATACAACTGTACATCTTTGAAAAGCAGAAGTAGAGCCTCCTGCACAACTAACAAGAATGCATAAGGTGGCTTCTGGATTGTAAATCGACAACAAAACACTTGTTTATTCCAGCAGCCATTGTACAGCACATACAGCAGTAAATCCAGCTGAACAAATGTGCAGGAACTCTGCTGGGCTTGCTAGGTGATGGGCAGTGCCTGCTAGTGAGATTAAATTCGGAAGGTTTTTGAAACCCATCTTCTTTCAGACCAAAAAAAACTTTATATATATATATATATATATATATATAAACTTTAAGTGTTTGGTTTGTTTTTGGAAGCAGCACAGACCCAAATGGAAATATGAGACTTTTGAATAATTGGCCCTCTTTAAAAAGAACTGCAGCTCCACTGAGCTGCAAGTTTGAACTCCCCTGATCTAAGAGTTCAAACTTACTCTTAGATCAGTGGAGAACAAGCTTCAGATGTTTTAATGGGATTAATTGGCAGAAATAATATTCATTTTAAAAACAAATATTGTCCCATTCTTCCCACACTCAATTATAGCTTAAAGGTCCCCTTTGTTTTTCTGGTTGGAAATGATTGTTTGCTTTGTAGCTGAATACACCAGGGAGGCAGATGATGAAAGCTGTAAAAGCTTTCAGGTTTGAGTATTGTGGTCCTTAATGGACCAGATGAATAAAGTGAATATTGTTCTGTTTGTGGTTGTGAGCTTTTCCTCATCTTCATCTGAATAGGACTGAAAATGTTTCATTGTCACACGGCTTTGTTCAACGTTGAAGGCAACAAAGTACAACATGAGTAATGTAGCGTTGGTGTTTAAACATTGTTGCACACTGAATTAGATCTAGATATAGCACACTAAATGTTTTCTGTTTGTCCCCAGAGACTGTAGCTAAGACGGGGATGATCCTGCTTGCGGGGGAGATCACCTCCAGAGCCACTGTTGACTATCAGAAGGTCGTCAGGGAGACGATCAAGGACATCGGCTATGACGACTCTTCCAAAGGTACGCTTGTAGAGAAAGAAAGCTGGTTCAGACCCAGTTCAATGCTGCTAATTAAAAAACCTTTTTTTTGGAAAAGAGATAAACATGGTGATGGTAAGCAAATATGGATTTGTTGTTTTTTTTTTCTAACAAACTAGCCAATAATCTTGAACTTGCAGACCTCTTCCTTTAGTGTTCTCACTGAACTACACAGCACACTGTTTTAAGAGAGACATTAACCTACTTAATACATTTTATAACTGGGTCCTTTTCCTTAAATAGATTTTGAAATTCAAGATGGAAAATATGCTCAAAGCTAATCTAAAAAATATATATATTTTTTTGCTAACTTTTAGGTATTAAACCCGTCTAGTGCAAGACGTTGTGATAAATTCAATGCATTTTTGATTCATGGTCATTCTTGTATTTAAAACGAGAAGCTGATTGTGTAATATACCAAAGCTGTACAAGTTTATCTTTGTGGTCTTACAAGGAAAATAGTAAAGTTGTTTTATTTTTTATTTTTTTGTCCAGACATAGAAATATGCAAAACAAAACTTTTAGCTGTTACATTATCAATCTGTTTCTGGAAATAATTGTTTTAGAATTTAGTCGAACATTAATTACCAGAAAATCTCCTTACGTCCCAGTAAGGAGATTTTCTGCCACTGCAGCTCTCGTGAGTAATTGCTCACATGAGCATTGGTTTTCTGGATTGAACAGATTTTGTCTTCAAAAGTTGAAGCTGATTTGTTTTCCCAAGGCGTGTCTGAGTTATACCCAAAATCTAGAAGCAGGTTTCTGGACAGAAACTTTGGGATTTTGAAGGTAAAACATTGTTGGGGCTTTATACTCTGAAGCTTTTCGACTCTGGGATCTTTCAGAGTGAGAGCAGACATGGACTGTGCTGCATTGAGGCCATCGAGGGGGAAATGGATCTGTCTTTGACCAGCTCTGCAGTGAAGACCCAGAAAATGACATTAATTTGGCCTGTGCGATATTGCAAGGGACAATCTGACGTTCTGCAGAATAATGGCCATCAGGACTATGGGGGCTCTGAGTATATTTTTGTTGTTGAATAAATTGAAAACGTAGTCTTTTTCTCTCCGTGTTTTCGCTCTAGACATGTTGAACTGTCTAAAGTGCCAAAGGAAAAATCTATTTTTAGAAAGTCTGATTCTCCATATCTTATTTGACTAAGAGTTTAAGATTTAGAAGTGGAGGTGAAGCAAGGAATCAGTTATTTCATCAAAATGGTGAAATAATTATACCACATCACTAGCAGTACGTTCAGAATAAAATTTATACTTTAATGCCTAAAATGTGTTACCAAAAAATCCAGAAATCTAAGACTGGGAAAAAATGGAATAAAAAATGTGACAACTTTTTAAATTAACAATGGAGGATTTTTAGCTAATTACCTGGCAAAGTATTGTGGTTCTTTGCAGGCTGCTCTGGCCAGGTGAAATGATTCTCCCTTTGAGGTCACGACCTTTTTTCACAGGTTTTGACCACAAGACCTGCAATGTGCTGGTGGCTTTGGAGCAGCAGTCTCCTGACATTGCTCAGGGCGTTTATCTCGACCGTAAAGAAGAGGACGTTGGAGCCGGCGATCAGGTTTGTGTTCGGTCAGCAGTTCAACAAATCGGTTTGTTTGACCTCGTTCATCCTGCGACTGCATTTCTGACAGGGTCTCATGTTTGGTTATGCCACGGATGAGACGGAGGAGTGTATGCCGCTCACCATTGTCTTGGCTCACAAGCTCAACGCCAAGATGGCCGAGTTGCGTCGGGATGGAAATCTGCCATGGGTCCGACCCGACTCTAAAACTCAGGTTAGACAAGCATAACATTAGCATTTATTATTATTGTTCTTAAACTTGCTGTAGCTTAAAGGCCAATTAGGTAATAAATGTAAAAAATGTGGATAGATGTCATCCAAACTATATAATGTTGGGCGAGAAGAATTTTAAGTTTAAATATTTTCATTTTAAAGCGGGTATTACTGCCATCTAGTGGTCATTTTGTGTCTGCCAGGCTCTTCCTATGTATAAACCACTGTAGAATTACACATTTGAAAGAAATTTGTAATGAAAGGTCACCAAAAATTTTCTTTAAAAAATTCTTAACTAAATTTAAGTCTTTTCTTTTTTTCTTTTTTTTTTTAAAGGATTTTATTTGGGAACTTTAAGTACAAATACACCTTGCATGGTTGTGTAACTGCAGAATCAATGTTAACTAATTTATTTAGTGTATTTATGGTGAAAAAATATGTTCTACAATTAATCATTAACTTGTATACGCAGACCAAATAAATATTAAACAATTAGGAATTAAAGTTTTGTAATTTGTGTCCATTATTATGAATATGTTATGATTTACAGTCTCAACTCTGTTATCACTTTTAAGATTCTTCTAATGCAAATGAATAAAAGCATTTATTTGATGATGATGGACTAAAGATAAATAAGGTTCAGTATGTAAATTCTTGTATGTCTCCATAACTTGCAGAAACAGTTTAATCATCACCAGGTTCTGTTTAGACTTTACTTCTGTAATTGTCTGAGTTCTTCTTCTTCTTCTCCATCCAGGTGACCGTTCAGTACCGACAGGACCGAGGAGCCGTGGTGCCGCTGCGTGTCCACACCATCGTGATCTCTGTGCAGCACGACGAGTGTGTGAGTTTGGAGGAGATGCGTCACAGCCTGAAGGAACAGGTGGTGAAAGCCGTGGTCCCGTCTGGTTACCTCGACGACGACACCATCTACCACCTGCAGCCCAGCGGCCGTTTTGTAATTGGTGGTCCACAGGTGAGAGAACGGCTTTACGAAGTTAAAGCATCTGGATTACATATCTTCATATTTATGTTTAATGTAAAAATATAATAATTTTCTGTAAATGTACTCCATCTTTCCTGCAGAGTGATGCTGGTTTGACTGGACGTAAGATCATAGTGGACACCTATGGTGGGTGGGGAGCCCATGGAGGTGGAGCGTTTTCTGGAAAGGACTACACAAAAGTCGATCGCTCTGCAGCGTACGCCGCTCGCTGGGTGGCCAAATCTCTGGTTAAAGCTGGACTCTGCAGACGCGTCTTGGTCCAAGTAAGAATACATCTCGGCTGGTTGTGAAATGGAGGACAAAAAATAAGCGAATGAAGCAGAAACGTTGTTAAAATATTTAATATTTTCAGAAATTATAAAGTTGTTTAAAATCTGTCTGCGGTTTTAGGTTTCCTATGCTATTGGAGTTTCCCATCCTCTGTCTGTCTCCATCTTCCATTATGGGACCTCTCAGAAGAGTGAGAGAGAGCTGCTGGACATCGTGAGAAAGAACTTTGACCTCCGCCCAGGGGTCATTGTGAGGTAAACTGTGACCTCTGTTGTGAAAATACTCAGTTAAGTATTTCGTTTCATTTTTTCTTTAAGCAGGAAGTTGATAATTTTCCAAAAAACAAAACTAAGGTGTGATGTTTTTTGTTTTGTTTTTTATTAAGCACAGCAAGATATTTTTGTGCAATTCCACAAATAAAGATAACAAACTGACTCAATGCTTTGGCTCAATGCTTTATAAGGCCAAAGTCACAAACTTTGGCCTTATAAATTACTCCATTCATTAAACTAGCTGAACTCTGACCTGCTGCTTGGTACTGAAAGGGGAACAACTTTTTGTGCAACTGTTCCTTGTTTCTACAACATAATTGAGTAAAATAGCAAGAAGTGGGAACTGTAGAGGTCAAGATGGGGTCTAAAGGATAAAAGTTTGTCTATTTTAGCTGCAGTTAGCATACATTTTAATTAAAAGTATGTAGAATTTAAAGGGAAAAAACTAAATTGTATATCCTGCTTTGTCCTTGTGTTGCAAAGAGTTTCCTAGTGACAAGAAAAATAACGGCTCCAATTAATGTCGACTTATGCAGGCAAATGTCTGAGCATTTTACTGCATATTCTCTCAATGGGGTTTAAATACTGTGGATTTGCGCTAAAGAATTAAGTATTGAGCAAATTCAACCAGTTGTTCAGCTCTATGACCGGCTGTATGTTTATTAAAATAAATCCGCAGCTGGACCTCCCAATTAAATAAAATGTCATTTTATCAATCGGACACAAACATAACCATGACGTCAGCATCCAGGCTTTCCCAGACGTCGTAGCTTAGTAAATATAAATCTCTAACTAAAGAAAGTAAAAGATGCTTCTGATATTCTGATGTGATTTTTGCTCATTGTTTTTGGTATTTAGCAAATAGAAGTGAAACAATAACTAAAAGAAATGAAAGACAGACTTATTCATGTATCTTGAATTTCCTAAAGAATGATGAATTTTTGTTTCTCTCTTAAGGGACCTCGATCTGAAGAAGCCCATCTACCAGCGCACGGCTTCCTACGGTCACTTTGGTCGTGATTTGTTCTCCTGGGAGATTCCCAAGAAGCTGAAATACTGAGGCACTCTGATCCCCATCTCACACACACACACACACACACACACACACACACACACCCTCACCGTCCTGCAGATAAACCTCTTACCATCCTCTCCTCCTCTTCTTTGCTTTGTTTTGCTTGTACATCAGAACACCATCCAATTAGTTTTTGTCCAACTGTTGGCAAAGTTACAATGATTTCACCTGCTGCACTATAATTTTTACTTTAGTATTAAAAATTAAGATTTTTTTAAAGACAGGTTTTGAAGGAACTTTTAACCTACATCTTGTTACAGTACAGATGAAGAAATGAGCCAGTTCATGCTCTTCGGTGTGCAAAAGGTCACGTTACAACTTTGTTACAAATGAAAATCAGACCTCTTTATTTATGTAGTTGTGTGCGGCCTCTTCATGCCATTGTTTTTTCTGACGTTTTACAGAGAAGTCAGAAGCTGCTAATGGTTTTGTGGTTATGTTGGGCTGCACACTGGTTTCTGTATTATGTAGATATTTATTTTGTATCCTTAAATCTCTCTAGGATTTTTCAAGCTTTGTTCAAAATGTTGACTAAGATAAAGGCACAAGATCACCTTATTCCTGAAGGCAAACACTCCATCGTTGCATCGGCTCAATGCTCAGATTATTTTATGTGACGTTTGTTGCAGTGTGAGACCCAGTTGGTGTACTGAATGTATTCCTCTTCCTTTTCGACAGTCGGTGTTTGGGCGTACCAAAAGTGGAACCGGCCTGGCTTTGAATGTTTGAACTTCTAGCTTTAAATTATATTTAAATAAAATCGAATCTCCTCTGCTGGATTTTTCCAGATTGCCCCTCTTGTCCACTTGCTTCACCCAGATATCAGCTGAATACCTGGCTAGTTGTCTTTCTCTGTAACTTTTAACCTTGAAATATAAATCACCAGGTACTTTAAAATCTTAGTGCTGTCAGTCCTCAGCTTTCATCTAGGTGGCGCTGTTTCTCTAAAAACTACCGAATATAAGATTTGCCTTTGGTGTCTTCAGCTCAGTACTGTGGTTGTTTAGTATTTGTAAACAGGAAACCCTGATTATAACTGCTGCCAAAATAATTAAACACCAAACTATAACCTAAACACCTGCTTTAGTTTCTGCCTCTCTGCTCTTTTTAAAAAATGTAACGTATTTAACAGACGATATCAGAAGATGGCTTCCTACTAATCATTATCTGACCGTTTTAACAGATGTGCCTCAGCCTGTCCAGCTTTAACTTGAGAGTGACGGCTGGTGTGTTGAGGAATCTTCTGTCAGCCATCTTACTGGTGGCGTGCAGCAGCAGGTTTGGGAGGGGCAGCTAGAGAAACTTTAAACTTTAAGATGAGGTTTTTAATCGATATATCTTGATACCGTAACACCACATAGATTTTTAGAGCGCTCACTGTCCAGTTATCTGGTGGTTTTACTTGACTATTTATTTCGCAACATGTCTGCTTTCTCAAACTCATCCACGACTCGGACAAATAATTGGTTGGTGTTGTACAGAGAAACCAGCCTGTTTACATCGTCTGCAGCTGGGAGTTTGAAAAGCCATTCCCCTTCTTTATGTTAAATTCAGTGTTTTGTGTATTAAGTGCCTTTTCTCGTTTGCTGCAAATGAACCTAAAATCAATTTGTTACCTTCATGTCTCTCTCTCCTCCTTTCTGAATTTTCCTTGAATAAATATTCACACGTCTGACTTGTTTGTTTGATACGTGCTTCAACTGGTGACCAAATGTACACGAATATACCAGTGAGAACATGAAAGCAGAACTGGGTATTTTGATGATTTGGTTGAAGTGATCACTTCCTTTATAAATAGTTTCCATTTTAAGTTAATGTGTCACTTCTGCTCTCTGTGAACACGCGACTTATCATACTTAAGTTTATGTTTACTTTAAATTCTAGCACAAAAGCCTGAATATTTGGGCTACAGGTGTTTGCAGAAACTTGGTTTCCACCTGCAGAGGGGAACAAAATGTGAAGTGTACAAAATACTTAGTGAAATACCATTGGGATCATTTTATTCCAGCCAAATCAAACAAACAATAAAAAAACATGATATAAACTATTGAAGCTTGATAAGCTGACTGAAGGTTTAATCTTGTTTACAGAGTAACTGGGATATGAAGAATTCAACCTCCATCCAGTGAAGCTTTCATATCTTTGCAGCATTTCTTCAGTCCTGATCATTCTTGGTGCCCTGTTTTGTTTTTTTGTTTGTTTTGTTTTTTTTTTTAGCTCAGCCAGTGTAATCATAAAGCAAACAAATCATAAAATGTAGTAAGATACAAAATTATATAAGGGAAAAATATCTGTAGTTAGAGCAGGGCTTGTTCACAGGAACAGCACCAGTTCTTCTTCTCCACCCTGTAAAAGAAAAATAAGTACATATGGCTTATTGCAGTTCCGTCTTTTTCTGACTTTATTGTCGTTGGTTTTTACTCACCTTAACGTTTCAGATTGTGTTATAGCTCAGAGGCTTCCAGGCAAATTTCTGACAGTAGAACAGAGTCTGCATGCAGAGGACAGATTGTATGTTTAACACCAGGAAGCTAAACTGGTGGCTTCATTTAGATTGTCGACTTACTCCACATTTAAGGGCGGTGCTGACGTCTTTGCATCTGAATGCTGTCAGTGTGCATGGGTCTGTGAAGTCGGAAGAAAAGCTTTAGTGTTTTATGTGCATGTATGTATTTTATTATTTGTGAGCATGGAAAGCAGATTCATATTGTTAAATATTTTTCAGTTCAGATTATTCTAATTGAAGGAAAATCTTAAGTATCAGGGTTATAAAGGTTGTTTTTTTTTTTTTTTACTTTTCACAATTTAATCACTATTTTGTACCACAAAGCATCAGAAATTCTGCATTTATTAATTTTGTTTTTTGGATTTAACCATATTTTAATTTTTGATTTGCATTTCAGGTTCACAGTTTGCCTAAATCATTTTTCTCAAATGTGTTTTCATACTTAAAAAATAAATAGTAAGGCATCTAGGAATTCTTGATACTCCTATTTTATATTTTCTACTCATATTAAAGTGATTATTATATTTATATTCTTGAAATTTTTAAGATTTTAATGAGCAGCTTTTAGCTACATTTTAAAGAATTGATCTGTGAATTTCTGTAAGTAGGTCAAACCTGAGCGTATGGGTACACTTTTCCAGTTTTCATAGGTTAAAAACATGTTAAGAATGTCAATAAATGGACAGGTAAATGAAAATGTGCGCTTATTCTGCTGAGTAAAGATAAAATAAAAACTAGGTTGTGACTTAAACCTGCAGCAATGTTTAAGTCTTTTGCGTCTGACATGGTTCGTAAAGCACATTTAGAAGAACAGAATTTTAAATCTGTAATGTTCACTCATCCTAAAACAAGGACTGACCGACAACAACTTCCTGGCCTTTGCACAGGTGGATGAGGTTACAGATGGCCTGCGGAGTGGCGTAGCCCAAGATTGCATCCAGCACCGTTTTGCTGTACTTGTCAATAATGACCTCGCATTGGGCACGATAAGTCGACGGCAAGATGTGGCAAATCTCTTCCAGCAGTTTGATCACCGCACCCTGCAGTCAGAAATGAGAAAAGCGACTCAGGTTGACGCCACGTGTCTTCCCTCCGTTGATTTAAAGTGTGACGTTTTCCTGCCATTTAAAACATGCCTCACCTCAGTCCTTTCTTTAGGCAGCAACTCTTCCAAAGTCTTGAAGAAGAAAATACAGAAGGAGCAGGTTGTGGCAGGCTCCCCCTGACAAACAAACACAAAGATCCTGGATAGTAAAAGTATTAGCGATAGGAAATATTCCAACATCATTTTACAGTAAGTGTGTACTGACATGGTCACTTTTCAAAGCAGCCTGGAGAACCTCGTTAGCAAAGTAGCTGAGCATCCTTTCACGCTCTTCATCAGAGCCACACAGTCCAATCATCTTGCAGACCTCTGCTGGTTTCTGCAGAGACAGACGGATTATTTTTGATATTTACTATCGGTTAGGTCTTAGTTTTTGAAAAACCCACGACTGATTCCGGCCTCCAACTTACTGCAACACTAGTAACAAAAGTGATGGCCAATGGGAGCATCTTGTCCACCTCGTCTTTGCAGAGTTTTGCAGCCGGTCCAGGCAGATGTGCACACAGAGCATCGATTCCTCCCATGATCTTTTTCTGAAATAAAATAGTTACAATTACCGACCCTAGAAAAAGTGCCCCACTTTTCTCTTCACTAAACAAATAGTGCTAAGGGAAAAAATGTTAAAAACAAGTTACTGGACGAGGATATGCTCTATAAAATGATGTTTTAGACACACAACTTGTGTTTTGTAAGTTGGTTAAATGTTTAGTAAAAATAAAAAGAGTACATTTTAATCCTTCATTTAATGTTTTCTAGATAGTCTGGTTTTAAACCAATATTAATATTGAACTAATGGGACTGTAGTTTGTGAGGTTTCTTTGTTGATCAAAACAAAGTTTCAAATATCATTTGGTTCAGTAAAATATAATACTTGGCTTAATTAAAAAAACAACAACACATAGTTAAAAATTACTGGTTGAAAATGAAAACAAAAAAAATTTATATGTATGTTTGAAATAGTTTGTTAAAATTAGGTTAGAAATTTTTCTGTCCAGTTAGCTAATTAAAGTAACCATCCCTAAACAAGTTGGCTAAATATTGTGGTATATTTAGCCACAATATACCACAGTATATATTTAGCCAACTAACACATTTGTTAGCTAATTACAATATCCATCCTTATACAAGTTGGCTAAATATTGTAGTACATAGTTGATAGCCACAGTTTACTGCAAGATCTGTACTACAATTAAATTATTTATATTTCAGATTCAATTGTCATCAGTCTAAATTAGTTTGGACAACTTACATATATTTTGAAAGTGCAAAGGTAATTGTGTGGTTAAAGTAAAACCTTAACCACACAGTTAAGATTTTACCTATGTAGGTTTATGCAACTACGTATATAAATATGTCTTTACGTAAGATAGCAATCAAATAATGGAGTGTCTGAGATTTGTTTTCTTTCTTTTTTTTAGATCTGCAAATTTAACATATTTAGTTTCTTAAATGGTTCAGTGCAATAGCTTGCTAGGTGAAGTTTCTCTCATGCCTGGTGTATTCCTGATAGCAACGGTGAACATAAAGTTCAGCTATAATTGTTTGGTTTTTAATGACCAATTAAAAAAAACCTCATCATAGTGACTACCTAATTAAAGCAATTACCTAATTACCTAATTGTAATGTTGCTTTTTTGTGTTTTGAGTTAAGTTATGGTGATTCATTTCTACTGTAAATTTATGGTAATAATGTTAGGATTTTCAAACAAGGGCAGACACCAGTAAGAAGAGCTGGAGTACGTTCTGCAGAAATTATGAGTGGATTACAGAGAGAGCAAACTAATAAACTTTTAAGATGAGTTTATTGAGGAAAATTACTAATGCCAGATCAGAAAAAGGTCAAAATCCTAAAAAAGAGGATGTTCAAGATGAGGAGAGAGAAAAATATCTCTTGAGAAATTTATTTTCAGCTTTTGCTAGAAATAAAAACAGGAAGTAACTTTTTGTATGTGAACATTTCCGTACTGTTTCTGTTCCAGTTCATGCATGACTGATCCGAGACGTTTTTCATTAAGAAATGTGAAGAATGTGTTTCCCCTAATAACAAAACCAGTGTTTAAAATAGGATTTTATTCAACAGCATCTGTTCAACCCGCATGTAATAGCAGGCTATTGTAGAACATTGTGTTTTTCAGTCCTGGCCTCTGAATGTAGACTTGATAGCAATATCAGAAAACCAATATGTACCCTCAGGTATGTATTTGCTCCACAATCTGCCATTGTTCTCACCTGCATGTCAGCGTTGGTCAGCATGTCAACAAGAAGTGTGAATATTTGGGTGCAGTCCTGGCAAACGTCCCCATTCTGGATATAAAATACATTTTATCTCACATGGTTTGTAAAGCACATTGAGAAGAACAGAATTTTAGATCTATTATGTTCACTCATCAAAAAAAAAAAAAAAGCCACAAAATTTAGCCATTTGCGTTTGCATCGCTGCGTTTGATTTAATGCGATATAAGTCCAATTTCTTTTTCATGCAAAAAGAAAGTTGATAGATGCAAAACTGTTTGTTCATTTTGGTTCAGCAAGTTATTATTTGCAAATACTTTCCACAAAAAAAATGGTTTTTATTCTAAGCATTCGCATCGTAACTAAATTCAATTTTTAGTTTAGACTTACAAAAGAAGAACATGCTCATATACTTCTATAAAAATTGCTCACTTACTTCACCAGGAAGACTTTGCAGATGGTTGCTGTCATAAGTTGCTGTCACATCTGCAGAAAAATATTTATTACACTTACACCCATTGCTTCTTTTACTTTTAAATTTATATTTTGAGCATCTTACCATAGCCTTGGAGAGCAACTAAGAGAACCAAAGGTAAAATCAGTTTGGCCATGGCTGCCTTCTGGGTTTTGTTTCTTCAAACTATTTGCTTCTCACATCTGAGGGAACTGCAAGCGGATTTTATATCTGACGTCCACCAGACAGATTTGACTCCCACCTACCAGACAAAAGAAAATGTTTATTCAGTACAACTGCATGGGGGGTTTCAGTTCCTCACAGCCGGGTAAGAATATGTTTCTAAAGAAATGCATCTGTCACAGCAGCAGTGCTGCTGTTATTTATAATATCTTTATCTCTCACCTTCTGTTTCCTCTTCTCTTTTTAAATTCGTCTTTTTAAATGAATATTTACTTCTATGGGTGATTTCCTGTAACTTTCAGTAAAATATGCATTGATTTTGAACTATAAGATACTGTCTGTGCAGAACCCAATGGTGATTTTTTATTTTTTAAATTTTTTGATTAAGGTCAATTGAAATATAGATCTTAAAACGATCAAATCTCTTCAGGACCAAACGACTTACTGGTCATTCCTTTGTAACAACACAATAAATGAGTTTTAATCTTCTTGCTTTTTATCTTTCTAATTGTTTCCTACAATATTTTTTTAATCTTTATATTTGCAAAGATTAAAAAACAAATCTTTTTTGAAAGAGCAAGTCTTTGAATCTGCTGTGATTTCTCCACAGAGGTAAAAACAAAACCTCGCAGAAGTAATCATTCTTGTTCCACCTTTTTCACGTTTTGTTACACTGTAATCACAAACCCTGATATTTTTTGTTGGGATTTAGCAATAAACAAAAAGTGGTGCATAATTGTGAAGTAAAAACTAGTGAAAATTATTTAAAATCATTTTTATAGATAACCAAAACCAGAAAGGCCTGGTTTCTGCAACAACAGCAGCAGATCTAAACTCTTGTTGTGCTTGTTTCTGCACAACATGATACTGCCACTACCATGTTTTAATGTGACAATTGGTTTTGTGGATTGTAAGTTTTGCATGTAGGATAGACAGTTTCAATTTGATGTTCGTTGACCTGACCACCTTCTTCCACATATTTGGCTGTGCAAACTCTCCCACTAGAGCTCTGCAGCTCCTCTAGAGTTATGCTTACATTTTCAGATGAACTTCATAGCTTCCGTGACATGTCAGTGTTCATTGATATTCATGATGCTGTTTTGTTCTCTAACAAACCTTTAAAAGCTTCACAGGACATTATGTTTCAGTAAATATTTAGAGTGAGATTAATTATACACAAGAAGGCTCTATTTCAATTGGTTTTGCTGGATTTTTTTAGAGTGAAGAGAGCAAAATAGCTCTAACACGCAATTCATAAATTCAGGTTTTATTTGGAAAAATTAGGAAATATGTAGTTTTTTCTTCCATTTCACAATTGTTCCACATCAACATTTATGTGTATAGAGTGAATACCAGGCAGTCCATATTCCTAACATGGGTAATTTTCACCATTATCGCTTTTTCTTTACTTGCTTTTGTTGCTTTTTGTGTCTTAATATTTTTTAAATAGTGTCATTGTTTCAACCTCTGGTAATTTAGTAACAATCTTGAAGTTCAAATATATTACGAGCGACTCGGTTCACAGTCAAATTCTCCTCTCTTTTCTGTGTGGTTTGTCTGTTTGCTTTGGCCAGAAGCCTCCTGTATGTGCTGCTGTATTTCCTCATTCTGTAAACCAAACCATTTTGTTCTTTTTTATGAAATTTTTCATCTTTGCCAACAAGGGTGACTGTAGCGCCGCCTGCAGGACTCTTCTGCAGTTGCAGCACATACCTTATGCACAGCATCAGCTGTTACTGAGCAAACCAATAACTTGTTTTTATTTTTGTATTCTACAACCACTTGAAGTTCTCCTTGTGCATGACTCAGCGCATCTCAAGCATCTTTAAATCCTAGACTTGTGCATAGACGAGTGAGACAAGGTTTTTCATCAATATTTCTGTATTTATTTACAGATTTTGACGTTAAAATATATGTCTACTTATTTGTTTAGATCTTAGTCAGACAGATTCTCACATTTATGCTTCCATCTTAAAGCAGGAACATCTGATTACTCAACATGAGGCAATGCAATGCTGCAAGAGTTGTGTTACTAAGTTCCACGTTTGCTCAAAGGTGTCACTGTCCTTATCAGATGTATAATTACCAGTTTGAGCATTTACCACAGCTCTGAGGCTGTAATATCTTCTGTAAAAAATGACTTAATAAACATATTCATTATAGCACTTAGCCTTGAAGAGGGGCTGGTGCCTTTCTTCAGCGATCGATGGGAAAGAGGCAGGACACTGCAGGGCAAACAACCATGCATGTACACCTAAGAACAATTTAGAGAGAGCAATTTAGTTGACTTCATTTTCTTTCCTTTGATTATTCTTATCTGTTGCCTTTGCTGTCTGATTCAGAGCATGACCTTTGACATAGCAGAAGGAATCATGGGGAGTAAGTTTACAATCAATGGTATTGGTCAACAGACCTGAACTGGATAAAACATTTCCTCAATCAACGCCTCGATTATCATGTTGTTCTCTGAAGTGTTTCAAAGAAGCATCATAAACCAGATACAATAATTCAAAGGAAAATCTTGATAGTTATTGCTATCAAGATAGCAATAACTACCACAGTAGTTATTGCTACCTTGTCATACTTTACAAACAATTAAGTTTGTAAAGTATGACAATTTACTCCTCATTGTCGATTGTTGCTGTTAAATATTGGTGAAACTTGTCTCTTCCATCCTGATTGCTGGCTCTGTACTGAAATAGAAATGACTAATCTTTGCAACTTGAAGTTAATGATGGACCAAATGGGAACTCCTGCAAAACAAAGCTGCAGCATCTAGATCAGTAGGTCATTTAAACTGTGCATATATGCTGCTGTAAAAGAATAAAACATTTAAACGGCTTCATTCTTGCATTTGCAGTTATGCATTATTTATCTGATCACTCTATAGCATAAAAATTGTAACTTTGAGCACAGAGTAAAAAGACAGAGAAGAAAATAGAAATCCATTTTCAGATGTTGACTGGCAAAACAAAACCTTTTTGTTCTTAGTTCATGTGGAGTCACAACAGAGACAGTAGAAGGGATTGCAACACTTTCTTTTGTCCTTTGTGTTTGTTACTATAAAATTTCCAACTCTGTTTGCATTGGCCTTGCCCATTTCAAAATTTACTGTACATACAGTACTGTGCTTTATATTTCATTTGAAAGAGTTAAAATGCCTTGGAATCTGTTGGCTTTTCAGCTTTTTAGGCATTTTTAGGTATTTTCTTAGAAGATCAACATCCTTTTGATTAATTTTCAGTTAAACTTTGGACTTGAAGCATGTTGGACAGAGTATTCTTAAAGAATATGGACAGAGAACCGTAAAAACTATTTATGACGCTGTTTAAAAATCACGTAAGAAACAAGAAAAAACCTGCAAGAACTGAGATATGATCTGAGAGGCTGATCATCTATCCTGTGAGTTAGCTGCACTTATAAAATAACCCTGCTGGTTATCCTACAAGGTTATAGAATAACTTGCTGGTTATTCTATAACTTTCTATCAGTTCTGTCGGTGAATTACCTTCAGTGCCTTTCAAATTTTCAGCTAATGACACAAGAACAATTTGCATCTTCATGACACATTTTGTGAAAATCCAATTACTAAAAAGTTGCTTTTAGACACAACATTTTTTTTCCTTTGAGTTTTTGAGTCTGAAAGATTTGCTGGTTGGATTAAAGTGTCCCTAACAAGCAAGAACAACTTCCTGTGGAAACAGTCTATTACTGAACTGAAAATGACTTTTAAAAGGAGCCAAAGTTGAAAAAATAAAATTTTCAAAGAGCTACAAATGTGATCCTTTAAACACATCATGTGTAGTAAACTATATTACGAGAACAAAATGTACTCCTCACTTTTACTCTCCTTCTATATGGTGAACAAAACTGCTAACACACTTAAGTTAGCCATTGTTTCAATGAAAAACTATTTGTATTTTGCTTGGGTTAGACATTGTCAGGACTTGGAATGGTGCAGCACTTTAATACTTAGTGTTTCTCCTGATTTTATTCAGATATATGAGTAAAGCAGTTTTACTCTGTAGCATTTTCTGTGGTTTTATTTCCTTACCACTCTTCACCCAAGTGTTGTCCAGCTATGTTTGTCACAGCGCTAGCTGGTTCAAATATACCTCATTATTTCTCTGTCTATACATTTACATAAGCAGTGTAGTTATTTATGTTGTCATTTCATGGCTTATGAACAAACATCTATCTCACTTCAATGTTTTTTTTTTTTGTTTTTCCCCCATTTCTGGAATGTTGCAAACAGAAAAACAGGAAGCAATATATTATTAATTTAAAGTTTCTATATCAAAATTTCCCGATTATCATAGGAAAATGAAATATTAATTAAAAAAATTGGTTTTAGTAGGATTTTTTTAAATAATTGAAATATCATTCTGCATCAATTAATTGTTAAAAACAATGTATTTCACACTTTGTTACTTCAGTTTCTGATCATTAATAGGCATAAAAAGCTTCATTTTCAATGCAGAAAAATTGTTTAAATACAAATAGTTTTGTTGGTGAAACTTGATTTTTGACTCTTTCCATGACAACTTTGGCCCAGGTTTTTTAACTCCAATCATTTTTCTTTTTGCAGTAATGTGTGAATTCTAGTCTGTTTTTATTCATAAAGGTTTGTTGCTTAAGATGCCTTTCAAAGATGATTCATTGCCAAATATGAGCTTTTGAAGGCAACAGCTACCTCTACACAAGATGCATGCCCATATTTGTTTTCTGCTCGCTTCATATGCATTCACAAGTAAAGTGGCTTTAACATTTACATTGATGTCATTCTAATTAGTAGAGCATCATGATAACAATTCCTGCATGTCAGGAATTCATTTTAGTGTCCAAGATGAATTACTGTGTCTGCTAGACAAAGCTTCCTTATTATTTTAACAGAAAAGGTCAGGTCTGCATGACACCTCCTAGTCTAGTAAGTGATTGTCAGCATAAATGACTCATGCTTTGTCCGAAACCAGCTTTTCTTCCTGCTTACGGGGAATGCACAAATCAGTGACCCAGGTATCCGCCATTGTTCAAGTAATCTTTGAAATATTTTTAATTTGTTTCTGTGCTACAGTGTGCAGTATTGTTGTCTGACTGGGGTCCACCCAGGCCTGAAAAACTGCCTTCTCTCTTACACCTCGAGTGGTGTAATGTGATTTCTTGCCACACTTAAGAGTTAACTAATAGCTTCTCAGGTTTGTTTCTCCTTTTCTTTCTAACTTCCTTCAAAAAGAGGTTAAGACACAAGTGCAACTCTTCACTGAATGTTGCAAAAAAAAATGGTGGAAATGTTTCTAATATGTGACCTTTTCTGCCAAAAAGAGAACATGGGCCAGTTGATAGTTGCTGTTATGTATAATAGATTTAGATAAAAGAATGCCGTTACACCTTTACTGAGTTTATCAGCAGCAGCTAAGGAGATTTTTATTGTACGTCATTGTAAAACGTGCAGGAAATGTTCCAGTTTTATTGGTCTATGCAGTAAAGGTCAGTGAGGTCTAGTCTATTAATTCAACAGTACTAACTTCCATCATAGTATCTGGTAAAGTTTTCCCTTTTTTAACAAAAGTTCAAAGAAAATGTGAAAAAAATCAGAGTTACATAAAGCATAATGAAAAATGTAATGTCTCTGTTGCTATCCTGTAATAGATTAAACCTTAAATATAAATCAAAACTGTGCAAATGAAAGTCTGAACATTTATTTTGAATTGTTAAAATGCAGAAAAATACAACACAGTAGATTTTCCATTAGAGTTTGTCAAATTTGGGTCACGTTGGCCAAAATGACATTATAGTGAGCTTTAGACTTTTCTCAGCCTATATCTTTTAATTTTACATTTCTGAATTTTGTATGCTGCTTACTTTTCACCACAGACGGTACGTTAGCACAACATTTCTTATTTTTTTGTACAGTGCTATTGATGGAGCTCTGGCCGTCGTCTACTTTGTGTTATCTCTTTGTCTCTCTAGACAAGTACATAATTAAGCTTCTATGCTATCTTTTTTTTCTCCTTGACAAAATAAAAACTACCAAAAAACTTTTTATGCTCTCTGAACTATTGCTGCCTTGAGTTATTGTCACATTATTGCTTATTCTTTCTACAAAAAATGTCCACATATTTGTATTTCTCAAATTTATGATGCCAAAATTCAAAATATGCAGTCAAATGAGTGAGCTTAAAAAGATTTGAGAACTCTTTAGTTGTATTATTTACCTTTTGATTACATCAAATATTTAATGATTGACCTCTATATGTAATTTATGTCTTATTCACTTACTTGATGGCAGTCAAAGCTGAAGGACTTTGGCTTGTTTTGTGTTAAACTTTATCACAGTGTGCCATGGCAACAGAAAGAAGAAAGCCATTGTACGTATGTACAGAAAGGGCATCCCAATCTAACACACACACAAGTTTAATAAAGAGCTTGCTTTTTAAGAAAACATTACGTTTGATTTTATATTTATTTTCACTCTTCCTCATTTCTCAATTGCACAAATGCCATTTATTCTATTAACTTATCTCACATTTTCAGTCAATAGCTTTGAAAATGATTCCTGCATTGTATCATGAATGACTGTTACGAATGACCTTAGTAAAAGTGGCTTTTTATTTCAAATCTAACCCACAGATGTCAGTGTTAATTTGTTTGTGGTTTCTAGATATTTGACCAACCCATCCAAATTGTCATACAATTATTTATAGGTTTCTAATAGGGGTGCAGTCATTGGCGCCAATTTCCTTAATTTATTTAGATCGGACGATCTTCTTTACCTCCACAAAGGTCTAAAAATAAATTACTGTCTCCTTTTGCTCTGCTGTGAGAGAGATTTGACTGACAGACCCACTGACCAGATAATGTCTGTACATTTGCAGTTAACAATATTCACCCCACTATTGCCAACTCAACAACATTTCAGACCAAAAGTATTGGTATCGGCCAAAATCGGAATCGGCAGGTCAGGCTTTTTAAAGATTGGTAATCGCAATCTACCAGAAAACTGCAATCGGTGCACCAATAAGTCCTAAATAAGATCATTAGTCTTATAAGTTCACCAGAAGCTGTAGCTGGTTAGGTAAAAGGATTGTTTCCTACAGTACTTTGACAAAGAACAGGAAAGTGACAGAAGCCACACCTGCTGATCCACTAAAGGAGGCGAGGCGTTGGGCCAATTTACCGAATATAAGAAGGGGAAGTTATCTGAACACAGCATCACTACCCCCAAATATCAAATAACATCTTAGAAGACCACAGAAGCCTTCACAGACAAAGGTAAAAAATTTCTTTTAATCCATAGAAGAAAATGTTTTCAATTCATTGTATTTTTAACCAGTTGATGTTTGTTTGATGCTTTGCTTCAGAGATGCTTCTCTCTGTCCTCCTTGTGCTGGGCCTCTGCCTGGTGTCCAGTCAATCCAAAGCAATGGGTAAATTTCTCCTGACATAATTTTTTTTGCATGTTTGTTTTTTAAAGGCATTATGTTTAAATTGTTCTTCCTGTTTTCCAGAGGAAAGACTTGGCAGTCCTTTTCTTCATAGATGCTTTGAAGAAGCAAAGAAAATAGTAGACGATGCATACAAATACTCCAGAGAAGAGTGAGTTCATAATGCTTTCTTGTCTTGAGTGATGGACAGTTTCTGAATGTCTGAACTGCCAGAGCTCTGGATTTCTTGTTGAGAGAGATATTTCCATTTTCTCTCCTACAGGAGCCTCAGACGGGTCCGCCAGGATGTGGTGAAGCCGCATGATGCTCTTCGTCTCATGAAGCAGCCTCGCGGTGACACTCGTTCAGCTGTGCGTTCTGCTGACTACATGGCACAGACTCTCCGTTTGGTCCAAGAGAAAGTAAATCGTGTGCACAGGCGCTCCCTCAATGCAACAGGTCAGGCACAGCCATAGCTGATTTTTTTCCATTTCTGGTACTTTTAACAATCTGATTACACCTAAAAACCTGTAAGAACACACAGATCTATAAACTACACCTTTCAGATTTACTCACTGACCAAGACATGAGAGAACTTGCCCGGATTACTGGATGTGAGGCTCAAATCAGGAATCCATCATGTCGCAACACTCCCAATATCAACAAGTATCGCACAGCCACCAGCGTCTGCAACAACTTGTAAGTCTTACATTACAATTAAGATTTTATTGAATTTAAAGCAGATTTGTAGGACCGATTGATCATCTATCTTAAGAACTTGCTCTTAGAAACGAATATAGGGTTTATTGGTGCAAACCATCATTTTTAGAAGTTCCATTTTTAGATCAAAAAGTTTAAACTCACCTCTAGAGAAGTACTTGTGAAATGCACTCTATCATCTTAGGCCACAAACCACAGAAGATGTGTTCACCTCCAAGGGATTTCAAAAGTTTGATTTCTAAACATCAGCCTTCCACATTTCTTTTAAAGGAAAAACCCTCGTCTTGGTGCCGCCAACACCCCATTCACCCGCTGGTTGCCCTCTGAGTACGATGATGGCATCTCTCAACCAAAAGGGTGGAACAGAACTCGCAAATTCAACAACTTCTTGCTCCCATTGGTACCAACTTAGCTTCCAAGATCCAGACTTATTTATCAAAATATTTGTCTCAAGTTTAAAATTCAATCTTTTTCTCTCCACTTTTAGGTGCGGCAGGTGTCCAATAACATCTTGAGCACAACAGATGCAGGCGTTGTCAATGACACAGAGTACTCTCACATGGTGACCATGTTTGGCCAGTGGAATGACCATGACCTCTCCTTCACACCATTTTCACCAAGTATCCGCTCCTTTAGCAATGGACTGAACTGCGACGAAAGTTGCGAGCAGAGTGAGCCATGCATCCCTATCCCGGTTGGTGTCAAAGCTCAAACCAAACTGTTTAATTTTGTTTCACCTTTCTGTTGTTTTAATTAAAACTCTTGCCTTTGTAACGATCAGATCCCTCCTGGAGATCCCCGGATTCCCTCCCGCCCAGACATCTGCATCCCAGCCTTTAGATCTGCTCCTGCCTGTGGAACCGGTTACTCTGCATTTAATTTTGGTGGAGAACCCAGCAAGAGGGAGCAGATCAATTCACTGACGGCCTTTCTGGATCTGGGGCAAGTATATGGCTCCAATGAGAAGCTTGCCCTGAACCTTCGTGACCTCACCAGTGATGCCGGCCTGCTGCTCATCAACACTGAATTCAGGGACAATGGACGTGAGCAGCTGCCCTTCGACTCCCTGCAGGTGCAAATATGCGCCACCCGCAGAAGAATCACCAACGACTCCAACGCCAGGGAGGTGCCCTGTTTTATTGCAGGTTTGTGAGTTTCTAAGGAGAAAATGAATTGAATGATTGAATAAAAATTATAATACTTGCTTAGAAAGCAAACCCAGGTATTGGATATTTCAAGATCGAGTATTGCCAATGTTCAATGTTAATAAACGACTGATCAACAAATTATCATTTACAGCTCATGTCATGGGAATGGGAGAGTTAGTAGCATTGATGCCTTGCAGAAAGAAGATCCCGGGTTCAATTCCCGGATGGGATCTTTCTGCATGTTCTCATTATGCATGAGTAGGTTCTCTCTGGACACTCCTGCTCCCTCCCACAGTCCAAAAACATGACTATCAGGTTAATTGGTCTCTCTCTAAATTCTCCTTAGGTGTGGATGTGTGTGTGCATGATTGTTTGTCCTATTTCTCTCTGTGATGCCCTTTTATGGACTGGCAACCTGTCCAGGGTGTACCTGCCTCTCGTCTGTTGTCTGCTGGATATAGGCACTTATCACCACTCGCGACCCCACTAGGGATAAGTGTGTTGGATAATGGTTGGGTGGAGTTCATGTCATATTTTTAAGGTGGCTCCAAAAGTAAAAATGTCAGCAGGAATTGAGCTGTCGCTATATTTCTCTGCAGGTGATGGCCGTGTGGTTGAGAATATCGCCCTGACATCTATCCACACCCTGTTTGTGCGTGAACACAACCGTTTGGCTCGTCAGCTGAAGAGGCTGAATCCACAGTGGGACAGTGAGACTCTCTACCAAGAGGCCCGCAAGATCATGGGTGCTTACACCCAGGTAAAACAACCCAAAGAGTCAGCAAGGAGTCTCATTTTACTCAAAGCCTGTGTTGTTTACTCATATTCTGGTTTTTATGTATCAGATATTTGTCTTCAGGGATTATCTTCCTCACATAGTGGGTCCTGATGCAATGCGCAGACAGCTCGGACGTTACCCTGGCTACAACCCCAATGTTGACCCCAGCATCTCCAATGTGTTTGCGACAGCCGCTTACCGTTTCGCTCACCTGGCAATCCAGCCACTTGTGTTCCGACTGGATCCAAACTTCAGAGAGCACCCTCAATTCCCCAGTATCCCGCTATTCAAGGCTTTCTTCACTCCCTGGAGAGTCATTTTTGAAGGTGCGCCCCACAAAAATAACTGCAGCCATCTTGTCATTGTGCTGTAGGATGAAGCCCTCATTTCTTTTGCTCTCACTCTCCAGGTGGAATCGACCCTTTGCTGCGTGGTCTGATAGGAAGTCCTGCTAAATTGAACACCCAGGATCACATGCTGGTGACTGCTCTGAGGGACAGGTTGTTCCAGTTTGTGATGCACCTGGCTCTGGACCTGGGTTCTCTGAACATGCAGAGGAGTCGAGATCATGGCTTGCCTGGTACTTGATTTACTTATTACATTCAAAAGCTGAACCTGATCTCTGACTCAATCCTCAGAGATTTAAGTCATTGAACTTTAGGAGCAATTTTGTGAGACTTTCCACTCCATTCTTAGTCATATATGCTGATTTTGGAGTAACACAGATCATGCTACTAATATCTCAAATTAACATGTAGTTTTATTTGGACAATCATTACTTGTTCTCTCCATCCCTAAACTTTGTCATCCTTATGATTTCTGTCACTTCAGGGTACAATGCCTGGCGCAGGTTCTGTGGTCTGTCCCAGCCTCGTAACCGGGCCGAGCTGGCTCAGGTTTTGGGGAACCCCACACTGGCTCGTAAGCTGCTGGAGCTCTACGGAACCGCCGACAACATCGATGTGTGGATGGGAGGTGTTGCAGAGCCATTTGTGCCTGGCGGCCGCGTGGGTCCTCTGTTCGCCTGCCTCATTGCAACTCAGTTCCAGAGGATTCGTCAGGGTGACAGGTCAGTAAAGCAGAGTAGGACTAATGAAGTGTACAAAAATAAAACATAGAGTCAAATGGAATGATTTGCTAACTTTCTGGAATATTTCAGACTGTGGCACGAGAACCCCGGTGTTTTCACGCCACAGCAGAGGCAGGCTCTGTCTGCTGTTACACTCTCCAGAGTCATCTGTGACAACACCGGCATCGCATCTGTGCCCAGTGATGCTTTCAGCGTCATCTCAAATAGGAACGCCCTGGTGCAGTGCTCCACTCTGCGTCGCCTGGATCTGACGGCATGGAGGGAGAGACCCTCCATGCTCTGTGACTCCGGTGAGAGCTTTTTCATTCCTGGGACCAATCAGCTTACCTGATGTAGTGTTCTCTTTTATAACAGTGTATGAACTGTATGATTTTGTTTGATATTACAGGATCTTCTGCTGGTTGTTCAGAGTCCAGTGACAGAGAGGTCAGTTTAACCTTTATTACTGTAATCATGGCACTCTTTTTGTCAAAAGAAATCTAGGATATTTAAAAATCTGAAGACTTATTTTGATCCTTGTGATGAACAGAACCCAAACCAGACGGATGAACTGAACAATCTGGACCCTCTGGATCTCCAGGACTCATTAGACCCTGTGGACCCTGTAAATGTTCATGGTCCTCTGGACCTCCAGGAACCTCTGGATCTGCAAGAGAAATTGAAATTTCAGACCAATGAGGTAGTTGATTCTGAGTAGTAATTTTATAAAGACAGCAGTTCATTTGTAACCTATATTTTTTGTCATTGCTCGGATTTGGTCGCTTTATGAATTTGATTATTATGTGCAAGCAATACTCTACTCATTTCATTTTCTCAGCATTTTGATTTATTTATGTTTCTCCTCAGATCCATTAAGACCATTCAGCCCCAAATGCCCTCTAGGATCACCAATATTCAAACATCAGTGACCCTTTTGGGACTACGGCCTATACACAGAGAGATTCATTTGTTTCCGTCATAAAGAAACAAAACAAGCCAACACAGATTTTAGACACGCCTGTTTATATTTCTCAGTCATTGACTCTGCACTTAGTCCATCGGAGCAGGAAGCTGGGTTTACAGTGAAAATTGTCAAGCTGGCCATCAACTTCTTCTTCTCAAGACATTTGTTCTTCACTATGGGACATAAACACACCCTGTGGAGTACTCATTACTTTAGACCAACATTTAGCTTTATGCTTTCAAATTTAGAACTAACAACTACTTAGCAACATAGAACAACTGGAATCAACATTTAGTTTAATAGTTACTAATAGCAGAACCAACCAACATTTAGCTTTGCATACTTACTAATAGCAGCCCTGAATAAGAATGTGGAGTGCTTATTCCTTTAGACCAACATTTAGCTTTTAACTTTTAATATCAGAGCAAGATCTAGAGAAACTTCTGTTAGTTTACTTAGAAACCCAGAAAAATAATCAAACATGGAGAACCAGCATTTAGCTTTATTCTGTATTCTTACTAATGGAATCAAACATTGAGAAACAAACTTAAGATCCAGAGAAAACCCTATTACTTTATAGATTATGATCTACTTATTGTTATTAAACATGGGGAACCAATATTTAGTTTTGTACTTTTGCTTTTGTCTTTGGTTTTGTTGTTTTCTTTGCATTTTCTTCTAATTCATGTAAAGCATTTTGAACTGCCTTGTTGCTGAAAATTTGCTATATAAATAAAATTACCTTACCCTCTCCAGGATGAACTTCCCATTAAAAAACACCAGTGACTTGTGGGCTTTTAAATTTGTTTACCTCAGTCACTCACAGCAGCAGATGCTAAAACTCACAAGGATATCCGTTCCATGAGTTTAAATTGAACGAATGTATTTAACTCTGTTACAACTTACAGTCTATTAAACTAAAAAATTAGCATTTGGCCAAGTTTGACAGGATTAACCAGTATTAAATTGTGAACATGTTATGCACTAGTAACTAGTACCTTAAAATGTTATGTTATGCTTTGTTTGCTAATATTTAGGTTTGCTGCAACTTTGTTGTCTTATATTGAATGTTGCATTCAATAAAGCAATTGAGCAATCACTGATTTTCTTCATTTTTCATTATTGATTTGTTGCACATTTAAAACAACTGTTTTTAAAATAAGTTGCTGCAAAACATTAAAAAGGAGAACTCGGAGATGTTAAATGTGGAATACACTTAATGACATGTCTTGCAAAGTTGTGGCCAAAACATACAAATAAATGTATCGTTTATTATAGAAGCATAATCTCACACTGCAAATTTGAAAAAAAAAAGAAAAAGAAAAATTCACTCTTAAAGTTGATTATAAAAAGGAAGGAAAATGTGTCTAACAAAACCACATCTGAGAAGATAAATGTGTGGATGTGCCATAACCTTGTTCAGCTTAGCAAAAACAAACCTGAAGTTACTATCTTTGAACCTAAAAAGGAACGATCTGGAGTCAACACTCAGCTTCAGTTGCTTCTGCTGGAAACCAGCGATCAAGCCTGAAATTTAGGTGTAGTGATGGACTCCGGCACAAACCTTTAGAGTCAATTATTCCTTAAAGATGGGTTCATAGTTGATGTATTTAACTAAGCCGGAAACAGGACCAATCACACTTTTGGGGCTTTGAGCTAGATCCGCTGCCACAGCTGAGTCTCTAAAGTTTACCTCAGCGCCTTTCACTCAAACTGGACACAGGCTGACCTGTATATCAACTCCCTGTGGAATGCTGTTGTGGAAGGTAAGGACGTCATCCACACAGGTATCCTTCTCCAAGACTTGGCACTCTTCCTCCAGGTGAGAAAAGGTCTTTAGCTTTGCAGTTTCTCTCACTGCAAATCATGTAGTGCATTCTGCTGGACTTCAGAACTGAGGTGATGTGCTCTAACTTCCTGGTTTTAGTGAGTTTTAGTCAGCTCTCTGAATCAGCTGCAGCTGTTTGATTGACTGACCTTTTAGGAAAACGTGTGAAGAAGACACTGTTGCAGTAATCAGTTTCTCACTTAACCTCATGACAGTCAAGATCAAGGAACTTCAGCTTGTTTGTCACAGTGACAACGACAGCATGAAAAACCCATTGTATGTGCAGAAAAGGCATGCACACCTTAAAACACACACGTTTTCACTGCTTTTCAAAGAAACATAATGATTAACTTTTTGTTCCTCTTCCTTGTCTTGCACAAATGCAACATTGCTTTCTTATTTCCTTAACTTCTGTGACTCACATTTTCAGTCATCACAGCATTGTTTCCAAATGAAAATAATCTGGATTTTTTTTTTCTATTAAATGCTAAATAGAAAAATGAAGACACTGATTTCTTATCTTCATTTTATAAAGACTAAGCTGTTTTTGCTTTGTATTTTACTTTTCATATCTGTAGTTTCTACAGATATGAAGAAACTACTTATCTGTAGTTGTGGTTTCAGCCTGTACCAGGTTTCAACCACTGTACTATTAGTAAAGTATTCTGAAGAAAAGCTTTTTCCAAAAGCAAGTGTCTTTATTTTCCTTTGTCACTGATTTCATTTATATCATAATAAAAGTTTAGAAAGTTAGATTACTGTAAACCTTTTGATATGAATCTAACTCATGATGTTGGCTCATTCCACTTTCATTCTCATTTGTGGTTCAAGGAGAAAACAGTATAATGCTTATATGTTTATTTTCGGTTATATCATTAATGACTATATTAACAAGGTGAAAATTAATAACTGTCAAAAATGTTGAAGCAAAGGAAATTTCTATGTTGGAGCGATAGTTTAGCTTTAACTAGTCTAGCAAAAGCAAATGCTAAAGTTAAACTTGCTTGTTGTTATTTAGTTTACCAAAGTATATCTCAATGCAGAAAAATTATTTGAAACCAAACAAATCTATATCACTTCATTTCATTGATAGAAATGAAACAGGTTTCAGTGTTTGGCTGGATTTTTTGTTGCTCCTCTGCCTTCATCAAATTACCTTTGAGAAATTGCATTGAAAAGTGACTTTTGATTAAAATTATTGAAACGTTTCGTCCCCAGATGTCAGTGTTTGTGCTGCTTCCTGGCCAACCCATCCAACAGAACTTATTGTACTATTGTTTATAGGTTTCTAAAGACCATTAGTCATATCAGTTCACAAGAAGCTGTGACTGATTAGACAAAAAGCAATGTTTCCTGCAGGACTTTGATAAGGAAGAAGGAACTGCATTTCCTGACAATAGTCGCACCTGTTCATCCCGTAAAGGAGGCGAGGCGTTGGGTCAGTCTACTGAATATAAGGAGGGCCAGAGAGTTGAACACAGCATCACTACCTCCAGATCTCAAAGAGCATCTTAGAACGCCACAGAAGCTTTCACAGACAAAGGTAGAAAGATTTTTTTTAAACGATGGTGGAAAAGATTTTCAATTCATTGTATTTTTAATCAGTTGATGTCTGTTTGATGTTTTGTTTTAGAGATGCTTCTCTCTGTATTTCTTATCCTGGGCCTCAGCCTGGTGCCCAGTCAATCCAAACCTACAGGTAAATTTCTCCTGACATAATTTTCTTTACATATTCTTTGTAAATGCATGATGTTTAAGCTGTTCTTATTTTTCAGGTGAAAGACTAGGCAGTCCTTTTCTTCAGGAATGCTTTGAAGAAGCAAAGAAAATGGTAGACGATGCATACATGTACTCCAGAGAAGAGTGAGTTTATCATGCTTTTCTATCTTGAGTGATGAGCAGTTTTCTGAACTTCAGAGCTCTGGATGTTTTGTTAAAACTGAGAGATATTTCCATTCTCTCTCCTACAGGAGCCTCAGACGGGTCCGCAGGGATGTGGTGAAACCCCATGATGCTCTTCGTCTCCTGAAGCAGCCTCGCGGTGACACTCGTTCAGCTGTGCGTTCTGCTGACTACATGGCACAGACGCTGCGTTTGGTCCAAGAGAAAGTACATCGTGTGCACAAGCGCTCCCTCAATGCAACAGGTCAGGCACAGTCAAAGCTGATTTTTTTATTTTCTGGCTAAAAGTCTTGTGCTTCTGATTAACAATTTAATTGTACTTAGACGTGAATAAGGACACATGGATTGTTGAACTATACATTTCAGATTTGCTCTCCGACCAAGACATGAGAGAACTTTCCCTGATTACTGGATGTGAGGCTCGAATCAGAAATCCATCATGTCGCAACACTCCCAATATCAACAAGTATCGCACAGCCACCAGTGTCTGCAACAACTTGTAAGTTTTTATGATAAAGAATAATTTTCTTTAATCTAGTTTTATAGAAATGATTGATCAGCTATCTTGTCAAATTGGTGTTTGGAATAAAATTGGGGTTTATTGGTGCAAAGTATCGTTTTTAGAAGCTCCTTCCTTAACTTACCTGCTAGAGAAGTACTTGTGAAATGCACTCCAACTTCTTAGGCCACGAACCACAAAAGATGTGTTCCTTTATGTTGAATTTCAACAGTAAGATATCCAATCTTGAATTTTCCACATTTCTTTTAAAGGAAAAACCCTCGTCTTGGTGCCTCCAACACCCAATTCACCCGCTGGTTGCCCTCTGAGTACGATGATGGCATCTCTCAACCAAAAGGATGGGACATAAATCGCAAATTCAACAACTTCTTGCTCCCATTGGTACCAACTTAGCTTCCAAAAACCAGACTTATTTATCAAATGTTTGTCTCAAGTTTAAAATTCAATCTTTTTCTCTCCACTTTTAGGTGCGGCAGGTGTCCAATAACATCTTGAGCACA